>KE504720.1:1364853-1383387 GCA_000441515.1 Elaeis oleifera
ATGTAGACAACTGTGGAGTTGTCAAATCGCCATGGGCTGTCACATCGTCGGGGGTTGCCATGTCGTCGATGGGTTGACAGGTCTTAGGAATTAATTCGTGTCCTTGGCAGGACAACGTCCCAGGTCCCTGACAGGGCAACGCCCTCTGACGGTCGTACAGCATGTTCTTGACAGGACTGCAGCCCATGCCGGTCGTTCGGTATTTGTTTAAAAGAGGCTGACCGACTATACGTCGGGACTTGACCGTCGGGTGGCGACTCAATAGCACGGTCGGCGTCTAGAGGGGTCTGTAGGAGTCGGACGTCGGTTGTCCAATCCGACGGGGAGTCCGTGAGGTCCCACCCGATAGGGAGTCGGTGATGCGGGGTCGGCTTTCGGGCGGTCGGAGGTGGCGTTGGCCAGTTTGGCCGACACGCCCAGGCCGTGCATCATCGGTAGTCACTGTCTGTGTCGCCCGTCATCAGTCGGACAAAGTCGGTCGGTCCGTCTCAAGGATGAGTCGGTTTCGGGATCCGTTGATGAGTTGGCATCGAGATCGGTCGGCATCGGGGTCAGTCGGTATATCCCAACAGGTTACATTCTCCCAATACACAGTTATATTATACCTATACACATTTATATTCGTGTGTTTATAGTTATTTGTTACTTGTACATATCGGAGAATAAGTGTGTAGAGCCACTGGGGACTGGGAATTAAAGAAACTTTGAAACTTGAGCCAGACACTAAAATTCCAATCAACAGGAACTAAAAATTATAGTCTGGTTATCAGTTTATTGTATATTTATTTGGTCACATATATACAAAATTGTTGACAAAACTATTAACAGTCCAGGTTGGGCCCATTTTGAGAAGTCAAAACCTCTTGCAATCGCAGCAAAAGATCTCAAATAAAAGTATTAGAGCCCGAGTTTCCTAGAAACATCACAGTCAAAATTTCCTGGGATGGTGGGGCTCTGCAGAGCCTGTTTGAGTTGCATTGCTAGTGTGTAATTGTTTAATTCGAGTGTCCTCAACTGTTCCTGATTCTGTGAGACCATTTGTTTCAACTCCAGCAATTCTTGCCTCCCTGCTTCACAATCTTTCTGACGCTCATTCTGGATTGCAACTGCACGCTTCAATATAGTATTCTCACGAAGCAATGCATCAACCTGTTCCTTCAGCTTCTTATTTCCTAGCCACATTTAGATGCAGAACAATAAATATATTTCTTAGTAAAACCATTAGATATGTTGGATGAAACATTAATTCATGATGCAATGCGAATAACTGAGAACTCCTTTCAATTTCCAGGCATGAGATATTAAAGAGCATGAAATACCTCTTGAAAGCTATATGCTGCTTCAGCACCCATACGAGCCTTGATGGATTTCTCCAATAATTCTAGTACTCTGGAAGTACGAGATCTTGCATCATCCATGTGAGAGGCATTCATCATTTCTCCAACAAATAGCTCTATCCATCCAGAGCCATTTGGTGGGAGGTTCTCCGCAGAAAATGAGTTCCTGGCTGCTGCATCTCCATTACAATCAACCAAATACCAATCAAAGTTTTGCAGGTGAAGAACACTGCAGACACGTTCCGCGGTGCAAGTTAATAAAGAACAGAGAAAATTTGCCTTTGAGGCACTAATTTGAGTCCTTGGACTGGATGCAGCTTATAGAACTAAAACTTGTGCTGATGAACATTGCTTTCCTTCATAATTGTTGAACATCTATGATAATTTTGTAAGAGATGGTGGTTAGGCGAAGATGGTAGCCCGCTTGAAAGAGTGCATACCACCCATCAAATGTGCAGATAAAACCAAACAGATGATCTAAAATAATTTAGAGACAACAATGAAGATACTGAGAACGAAAACAAACTTAGTCATATATAAATTTATTCCCAGCTCCTTCTGATTTCATATTTTTTTCCAGACTGGAAATAATTATAAAGCGATATCATGGAAGCATAAAATTAGCAAAAAAAATCGCTGGCAATACTATAAGTTTTAGCAGAATAATACTAATCCAGGAATGTATTCTTTTCTTTCAATGTTCTCAAAGCTATTTCCCTTCATTCACAAATAGGAAATGTTTTAGTATTAGGTATAGAAGAAACCTGGCAGATTTAGGTTGACTGCATCATTTTCACTAAACAAGGACATCGGCCATTGTTATTTCTTTGCAAAGGTGCTATATCATATAACCTTTGAAATCAGTATGATAATCCCATGAATTTGCAACTCGAGGAACCAACTTGGTCAGCTGCTGTTTTTGTTTCATGGCTTTGACTAAAATTTATGAAACAGATTCTAAACCAGAGCTTAGCAAACAATTTGTTTAGCAGTTTTTTTTACTTCTAATGCTATATCTGGGAGTCTGTTCATCTTAGTGACTAACTTCAAGAATAAGCCATTCATGACAAATTCATGGTTACCTGATGTGCCTGATTAGATATAAATCCATTCTTAATATAAGGGTTGCTATCTGAAATATTTATGGTCTACAACCTTGTTATTTTAAATACCTATGCCTAACTACTAGCTAGGTCAATTATGGTATCCAAAATCTATACTTTGACCCACAAATGTGGTGCAATAATTTCTAGCTCTAGTCGCTCCAAAATCCACAGTTTTATCAAATATGAATGAAAGAAGTTGGACATGCATAACCTTTAGTCAATTAACTCCAATCTCACTCTCTAGTTTTAAATACATACATACAGACATACATACACATATATGTCCGTGTGTGTGTGCATGCATATATATATATATATATATGATGCATGTGTGTGTGTGTGTCTGATTGATTAATCGAGTTTTACCATGAAAATAGACCTCCAACCTCATTGTTCTCTTGCTTTCGGATAACAGACAGATTGTAGAAAATGGCTTTGGCTTTGGTTTATATGCTCAACCAACAAGAAACATATGGAAAAAAGGATAGGTATGAAGTCTAGATTTCAACAGAGGGGATTTTAATGAGGCATAAAGCACTTTCAATATGAACAAGCATCAGGATCCAAACACTGTGCACAAGAACTTACACCTACACTATGAACTGATCAGCAAGGATGGATCTTGCTAATCCATGAAAAGAACCTGCACCTATGCTATAAACTGATCAGCAAGGATGGACCTTGCAAATGATATGAATGATATATACAAAGACTGTCATGACTGAACCTGGAGTACCAGGCTTCGAGATGTGTTGTTTCTGTAAGGGGACCTGTGTGATCTACAACAAAATGGGCAGGTCACGTAATTTTTCTGAAATTACTTGGCATATATCTCTTCCATCAAAGTAAACTGCATCAAGCTATATAATGCAATTTGCATATATGAAGAACTTATTACAAAAGAACATCATAACAAAAGAACATCATAGCAGAGGAACATCATAACCAAAAAGTGCAATGCCCTAATAAGCTCAATGATTTGCACTTGTATATGTTATTTTAGATTCAGATAACCGCTGTTTACAGCTCATGCATTGTAAATTACTTATTTGAGTTAGAATTTTACTAACTAGCACCAACACCTAAGAGAGTACTTGAGATTCTAGGTAGGTCAGATGACTCCTCTTGTAGAAACATTCTTGAGCCATTACTAATTTGTAATTACAAATATATCTATTGAATTGAATTTCTACTGCAAACATACTCCTTAAATTATTGTTCAGAATTCCATTTGTATCAGTAGAAAAATAGATAAGAGATCACATTTCTTCATTTAACAACAGGGATTGATGGTCTCAACCTTAGTTATTGATCTGAGACGACACATTAGGCCATGGATTCAAACACTGATTCCATAACTCTTCAACCTCTTAATCTTTGTCATCCTTCTTTTATTAAGTGACAGAAGAAAAAGGAATGCTTAGGTCAGTAAACTATGAAATTTTCTACCGGATGATGTCAGAAGGAATGAGAATCATTTTCCATAACTTCTGCTTGTTGAACTCTAACCCAAGGACACCATAAGGTTGAAGAACATTAGGAGAAAAACTCAATCTAATGTAATCACTTGGGGTGGGGGACTCAAATAAAAACGCTAAAACTTTTAAAAATCAAGAAGATTATAAAAAAGTATCTACTCAGCTCAAAGAAAGCCTACAAAAAATAATAATAGACAACATGTGACCCAACTAATTTCACCAGCTTTAGATCATACCTTCTGATGACAAGAGAACATTTGTGCCCATTTTCACTGAAGTTTTGCCTGAAGCAGAACAGAAATTTCTCTCTGCAGCTCGTGATTGAAGTTCATTAAAACTCTTGATTACTGAATCCATATTACTGTTACATGCTTCAAGGGCTCTTTGAAGAACCTGGAACAGTTCAGTTATAGATTATTGGACGAACTTAAATGTGGTATGTCCTGATGGCTCAATCAAGGTATATTTTGAGGGGTTCAACAAAAGCAAGCAGTCTTCTGACTTGCAAAGAAATATTTCACAATTAAATGAGAATTTTCAACATAATGTGCCAAAATAGACTAGAAGAATGGACATTAGGTATGCCACTCACCATTAAAGAATGAATAAATGAGTGAAAAAATGAAAGAATGGTAAAAAGGAATATGATAGCTGCTAGTTTTCCATGTGTAAAACTCAAAAAAGAAAAAGAAAGAAAAAAAGAATCTGCTAACTGCTTCTTCCCAATCACCACTACTGCTGTTATCTTTGTTGAATGAAGGCTACTGTGAGTGCAGGAACCAGCAGAAAGCATGGTCAAAGGAGGAACGACGTCCGTTCTTAGAGAGAGTGTGAGGACTGGGATCCTCAAAGTTGTCGGAGAAGATGGAAAAGCCTTTCTTCAAGCTAAGGATTTATGTCCCCGTGGGATATCCCGCAGGACATCAGGATGGGGTATCATCCCATGTGTCAGGAGAGGACCATCTCGCCATCGTCCTAGCATTCAAGGATTCAGGTCCCAGCAAGACATCTCACGAGACATCGAGATAGAGTACCATCTCATGTGATGGGATAAGACTGTCCCACTAGCATCTCAGCATCTCGATTGGGATGTCTTGGGATATCCTTTGTCCTAAATATTGGGACAGGGCGGGACAGCAGCGCGTCCCATTCCAAGAAAAATCGAGATAGCCCCGTCCCATGGGATTTAAAACCTTGCCAGCAATCAGGACGTCTTAGAGCAACTCCTGTCCCAAGTGTTGGGATGTGGCAAAACGGCAACGCATCTTGTTTATGAAAAATTAGGATTGCTTCATCTCACGGGATTTAAAAGCTTGTTTCAGGCTACTACAATCTAACCATACCAGTGCCACCACCACCACGGACAACAACAACAATAACAACAACATTATCATTATTATTATTATATATTATTATTATTATATTTCATTGGTTGAGACTTGAGAAAGAAGAAGAAAGGGACAAGAGTGGTAAATATAAGAAGCAGCAATGATGGAGGAGGAATTTCCAATTTCGACACTAGATTAATTGGTTTAAGGCTCCAACTGAACACCTCTCTAGACAACTCATCTAAACATGTGACTTGAACTCCAACCCGAGCTGACTGATCCAAGTGACTCAATCTATTTTGTTGAAGCATTAAACAACTAGTAATTAAGAAATGTACTAACCAGTTAGCTTGACCTGATTTAAATTAGATGGGAATACTACAAAGACTTGATGCAGAATACTCCACCCTCTGGTCCGAGTATAGTAAGGACCTCCAACCCATGCTTGACTTGATTAAATTCTAGTTGTATCCACTCTAAATGGAAATGCCCTTAACCCTCACGAGAGGTCATAATGTCAAAAGCACCTGCTCAACTTTGGGATCTTTCATATTATATATATAGTGTACATTAAACAAAATTATTATAACCATTTATATATAGGGAACATTAAATGCGTAATAGAGCTCAGCTTAAGTTCATCTAACTGATTTGGCTTGATAATCTTAGGACGATTACTTGTGACCATCGCTTTTAAACAGAGGGCTTTTTGGTTATGATGGTCGTTGTTCTTATTATGGTGATATCCTGTGTTGTTATTATTATGTAAATTTCTCTTAAGCCTGCAGTTTCGAGTGATGAATACTGCCACCAGTGCTTGTGCATTTTTATCCACTCTTCATATTCTTATTTATGAATAACAACAAAATTTTCTCCAGACTTCATGGTTTAAATTTATTTAAGAAAATTCATGATTAAAAACTGGAAACAACTGAATTGTTATGTCAAATCAGAATATGACAAGGGACACTCACTTCAATTGTATACCAAATTTTCAGTAACTTTGTCATCCCAGTATAACCGACCTCTACCAAAACCATTCTTAATTATTACAATACTCCTATAGAGCCCAACACATGCTATGGAAGATGTTGAATTCTTCTTCTTGTTTTCCTCTAAAACAATGGCATCATCAATTTTTGAAGTCCAACATCTGTTGGACTCTAACCTATTTTTTAGATGCTGATGAGAGGTCATAAGGTCAAAAACATGCTAAACTCTGGTGAATTTCCAGTTGTACATAGGGTACATTAAAACAATAATTACTATAATTAAACAATAATTACTATAATCAGTAACCACAGCTATAACAACATTATATTGAAGTAAAATGGAAGAATAATAGCATTATTATCTAATACTATTTATGTCATAAAAGATGTAATTAGTTTTTGGTGGTACAAACTTTTGTTTGAAAGAAAACTCTGTACTATCTCTATTGTAAAAATATTACTTTAATAAGAAACAAGCAAATGGTACACTCCACATCATAATGAACCATTACAACACTAAATAACTTGGTATAATAGCCACTATTTTCCCCTTATTATATATTATTTGTTATCTCTTCTTATAAGGAGATGTAGTTCATGTGGGATCCACCTGGGTTCATTGGAATAGAGGGGCCTGTTTCTGAAGCCCAATTTTAGAATCTTTTCCAAGTATAAATAGGATAAGGAACTAGGGTCTTTGAGCCCTTGTGCTACCCTTGTGGAACCCTTATGCCATGGGAAAGTTGAGAGGGATTGGAGGAGTGTTGGAGTGAGAGAGATCCCTTCTTTTCTCTTGAGAGATTGTTCTCTCGATGTTGTTATCCAAGAGAGGTGTCTCTTGATGTTGTGATCTAAGAATGTTGTTCCCTTAATGTGGCAATGTAAGAGTATGATTCTCTTGATGTTGTGATCTAAGAGAGGTATCTTTTCATGTTGTGATTCAAAAGTGTTGTTCTCCTGATGTTGTGACTCTTGGTTTGGCAAGAAAGGATTTGTTTTTCTTTTTTTGAAATCCTATCACTTCTTGGAGATGGTGACAGATTGATCTGAAACTCAATCCCATGGTCTTCCCTATTGGATTTTTATCCAAACTTGATGTGGACCATATGGGCCACTACAAGGAGAAATTGATAGGGTCTAAGTGCGAGATCTGTCTTATCGAAAAGCTGAATCACATGCTTAACTTTTAGAGGCCATAATTTGCCTCATGACATCCCATTGAGTTGCTTTTTTTGAGATTAGGTAACTTTTCGAGCTCTATGACATGAAGCTGCCCCTTAAGGAGGGCGGCGTACTAGGTGATCAAGACCAAATTCCACCGTTTGGACCACAAATGGACCTATCAAATTAAAAATATCCTTTTTCAAGAAAGATTTTGACCAAGCATATCTCCAAATTTGAAAAGAATTTGGTGGAGTGGTTGAAAATAAAGTTGATGTGGAATTCAATCTACCTCTTGTAGAATTTTAGCTTTTTCATGATTATTTCCATAGGTCATGTCTATTTTAGAAAAGTAGTATCCTCTTTCAACTTAAAAAGGAATCCGACCTAAATTGTGCAAGGTGGACCTTAATAGTATAAATAGAAATATATAACTCAAATTATAATTCATCAATGAAAGAAAAGAGGACCCAAACCCCACTTTCGCCAATTTGTCTACTTTTCCTAAATTTCATATAAAATTTGAGTTGAATAGATTGAGAGATTACATCATCCCCTATTGGATTAAGTTGATATCAAAGCTCTGGTCCTCTACATCTGTGAGGATCTTAGTTATGGTCTAGATGTACAAGTAGTACAAGTAGATGGGAGAAGGGCTATTGGTGCTTTAAGTACATTGAAGGACAAATATGAGTATAGCTAATAGTTTACCTCAATAGATGATGAGATGAAGGGACATCTCACACAATTGGAGAAGAAAATTGTGCTTATCAAGATTGTATCTCGACTGGTGACACCTTTAACATAAGCACCATCAACCCCTGTAACAAAGCTATCTCCCATATCTAGGGATACGGATCTATCATCCAATAAGGAGGAGCAACCTGCAGGCAATTGGAATCCTCCTTTTCAACCTTTCAAAAGTCGAAGCTTGAATTGAGGTCCTTGTATACGATAGAACAGTCAATGTAGAGAAACAGGATAATTGGCTAGACCAGTTAGAGATCTATTTCACTAGCTATAGATACATTAGTGTGTATAAGGTAGCTTTTGCATGTCTCAAGCTTTCTAGCCATACCCTCATTTGGTGGAATTTGTACATGAGAAACAATAACATCTCTAATCTAACATAGAACAAATTAAAGAGCCTAATTTAAGAAGCAATTCTACCTAATTGGCCATAAGGAAGATTGATGGAAGTGGCAATACTTATGGCAGAAGTATAATCTATTTGTCCAAGACTACACTATCAAGTTCCACAAGCAAGCATCTCACTCAGAATCTCCATTAATGATCATGTAGTCTTCATGAAGTACGTCAGAGTTCTATACAAGAGCACATGAAAAGAGCCAAGGTTTTAAATCTCGTGGGATGAGGCTGTCTCGATTTTTTCATGGAATGGGATGCACCGCCATCCCACCTTGTCCTGACACTTGGGATAGAGAATGTTCCAAGACATCCTGATCGGAATGCTGGGATGCTAGCGGGATGCTCTATGACACATGGAATGGTACCCCCTCCCAATGTTCCGCAGGACGTCCCACTGAGACCTGAATCGTTAAAGAGCTGAGCCTCTTCCAAGTTGAATACATCAGTGATGCTAGCATGAAGGCCATGGGAATTGAGGAGGAGAACCAATCTAAGAAAGCAGAAAGGGCGATAACTCTAAGAAAAGTTGCAAAAACTTGAGTCAAAAGGGAGAGCAACATAAGAAGCAACCAACATGACTCAGAAAAAAACTATTTGACCATCATAGGATTAGTGGAAATTCTATGGAGTAGTGTTGGAAGTTTTATCTCAAGTTATAGGTGAAGAGAATGAAGTTGAAGGAGGAGCATCCCAAGAAGAAGGGAAGGTAGTCCTCAATGTGACTAAGGTCGAGGAGTTGATTAAGCTAGAGCAAGCAAATTCAAAATTAAATCTAATGGCAAGAACCTGAGCAGAAACTGAGGGAAAGCCAGAGATCCGAGAAAACCTCTTTACTAGAAGATTTAGGTGAAGCAGAGTGTTGTAGTTCTAATAATATGAAGGACATCAATAGTCCCACATCGATTGTCAATTAAGAAAAATTTGTGCTTATAAGAACAGGATCATCCTTCCCACATGAGGCGCCTTTTAAAAGGGCAAAACCATGAGGCCTATGGGCCAGAGCGGATAATACCTCACGTGTAGGGTCGAGCCCTTGTCCACAACAATGGCATGCCAAGTAGGGTCGAGATCCGCCTTGGCTGACTATGGGGCTCCTCAGACTGTACACATCTGAGTCCTCCTTGATTAGAGGGCTCTATTGTAGTTCTAATAATGTGGAGGGCATCAATAGTCCCACATAGATTGTCAGTCAAAGAAAACTAGTGCTTATAAGGAGGGGATCATCCTTCTCACATGAGGTGCTTTTTAAAAGGACAAAATCGTGAGGTCCATGGGTTAGAGCGGACAATACCTCACGTGTAGGGCCGAACCCTTGTCCATAACACAAAGTATCGTTGGTACTATTGTAGATCCAAGAAGCCATAAAAAGCTCATATCTCAAAGCTTCGTTCAAAAGCTAAGATTGTAGATCCAACCTCATCCGTGTCCATTCCTTGTTGGATTCAAAAGCACTTTGAGCTAAGATCACCAAGCAATATACTTTAAATTGCAATAACTAATAGGTACATTGACAAGGTAACATGCGAAGTAGTTTCATTGGATGTCTGCCAGGTCATCCTTGGAAGTTTCTACCTTGGAAATCGAGATGCATTCTTTTCTCATAAAAGATGAGAAGAATCAATGCCTTCAAAAGACAAGGAACATAGGCCTTGCAAGTGCTTCCCAAGCAATGCAACTTATTAACACTTGTAATAAGTTTGTGTTGATGATGACACAAGAAGCCAATACCATTCATGAGAGATCAAGCTGTCACCCTTCATTCCATCGATTAATCGACTGAGATCAAGATCAAGGGATGTTGTTGTTGTTGTTGTCGATAAGAAGGGATTTCAAGAAACGACTCTGCTACTAGGTCCAGATACTGAAGCAAAGCAAGTGGGTCATTGAGATTTAAGAGAAAAGAAGACCAAGGCCAAAAAATAATGCTACTAGTCGTGAATGGTTTATAGGTGCAGCAACAAAGACCATTGGACTGTGTTAATGAGAGAAAGGTCACAGAAACTAAGAGTAGGAGGACTGGGTCTTTCTAGATCAGCTAGAAGGGTTAATTTCCAAGCAAAGCTAAGTAGTTCAGCCATAATATGGGGAAGCAAGCATTTTTTTCATCTCCAATTGTAATTTAGCAGAAGATAAATCTCCTTCATAGAGGAAGCCCTGGTCCAGAACAATCACCAGACTCGACGCAGACCACTTGGGCCACTATAGGAAAGATTGGATAGGATCTAAGAGTGAGATCCATTGCATTGAGAAGCTGACTTGCAGGTCAAACTTTTGGAGGCCACAATTTGCCCATACAACATTTGATTGAGGTATTTTTTTTCAAAATTGGATAATTTTTCGAGCTCTATGACATGATGCTATCCTTTAAGAGGATGGTGTACCAAGCAATCGAGGCCAAATTCCATCATTTGGATCCCAAAATGGGCCGATCAAAGCCAAAAAAATCCTTTGCAAAAAAAAAAGAAGACTAAGCATATCTCCTAATCTACGAAAAACTGGCTGAAGCAGCTATAGATAAAAACGATATAGAAATTAAGACCTACCTCCCTTAGGATTTGAGTTTTTTATGATTATTTCTGCTAGTTATGTCTGTTTCATGAAAGTTGTACCTTTTTAAACTAGAAAAGGAATCCAATCCGAATTGTACAAGGACGGACCTCACTAATATAAATAGAGACTATATAACTCAAATTTGTGGTTCATCAATGAAAGAAAATGGGACCTAGACCCTATTTTTCTCAATTTATTCTATTTTTCTTCAATTTTTTTGAGAGATTCGAGTTGAGCAGATTGAGGAAATTATTTTCTTCTCCCCAATTAGATCAGTTTTCCATGTGAAAACCATTCTCTTATTTCTAGATGATCTATGGTTGGTTTGTGATCCATTTTATATTCTCGTTGCTCACACAAGATGGAAGGAGATATATTTCCACTACTATCATTCTAGATCCATGTGCATTAGTTTCATGTGTATGTGCAGTGATACTTGCTTTATTATGCATTGACATCATCTTCTTTAGGAGAAAAGATGAAAGTATGGTACTACTACCACAAATTTGAAGTAAGAAAATGTTATGATGCATCAAATCAATAAAGAAGATGCAGATGGATGGCAAAAGGGAAGGAGAAATTTCTAGGCAGACCATTTAGTATGATGTCTCGAAAAGGGCAGGAGCATTTTCTGTATTTGTGGCCACTTGTGGAAAACCAGATGGAATTTGGAAAAGAAAAAGGAGAATGAAGAAGAGGATGATGAAGAAACAACCAATAAGAGTAGGGTACATATTTTCTGATAAATTGATTTCTCTTCAATAGGTATTAGATAATTCTCTGTAATATAGTTGTCTCTTATGTGTCCAGACAGTCATCACTTGGTCGTCCTTTCTATTCTAAATAAAGGGTCACCTCTGGCAAATAATTGTATATAAATGTGAATCAAGTCATCCATAAGGTATACCATGTTTGATGGAAGCCTTATATAATCACTTCCATTTTATCACTTTCCTTGTTCACTTAGATAATGCTACAGGAATCATTGTTAGGCCAACAATCAAATATATAGTTCACTTGAAGCAAACTAGATTGATCGGATTTGGGCTTCGATCCGGTTAGATCAAAAATAGACAATGGGGATCTTACATCGATGATACAACTTTACAAGGACAAAAGAAGCCTATAACTTTTTCTATAGATACAATACACTAATCTCTTATTTGTCTTTTTTGCTTCTCGCTTGAAGGGTTGGCTTATCCTCCAATAACGGGTTATATAACAAATTGGTGCCAAGTCACTCATGAATCAAGGCATCCATTTTCATTTCAACTTTCTCCTAATCCATAATGCTAAACTTAAATGTTAATTTTTACATTGATTTTCAAGTATAAGACATGGCCGCAACAAACTAAAGTGGAACCTCGAATCAACCAATAACACATGAGAGAAACTACATTGAGTTTCCTTTAACTCTCCTAACATCATCTTTATCCATCACATACATAGATAGTTGCCATTCCGTTAGCATTCATCTATTAATGCAGCTACCATTCTAACTGTTGGAAGTCCATTGCTTGTCTTGCTCGTATTAGGATTTTATTCCTAGTTTATTGTTGTGTCTTATTTCAATTCTGGTTAGAATAGTTTGGCTTTTAGTGTTAGTCCAAGTTGAGTCTTAGAATCATGCATAAGAATTTGTCTTTAGTGGAAGTGGGAGATAGTGATATTTTTGCCTTTTATTTGAGAGAGAGAAGGGGAGAGAATGACATAAGGAGTAGGAGAGAATTTTTTTGGTGAGGTGAGGCATCTTGAAGGGATGTGAGACTTCTTTGTAAGAGTAGCTGAACTCATTGTTTTGATCTTTATTTCTTTGAATCTCCTAAATTTTCTTTCACTATTGTTGGTTGGTTTAATTCATCCTGTTTTGGATCTTGAGATGGCATGTTTGATCTACATTAAATAGTGTGCCATTCTACATGATATTAGAGCCATAGATTTTGAGATTAGTGGTTCAATGTGTTTATAGTTCTACATGGCGTCAGAGCACGTTTGGAGTGTGGGCAAGTGGTGTGCTTCAATTAGACTAATTCAGAGCGCAATTTTTGGAGTGATGATTTGATTATTAATTGTTTCGAAGGTAATAGTTTGGCATGATTCTAAAGCATCCAGTAATTCATTATGCATGTGGATAAATGCAGGGACTCTATTGTGATTCAATTTTCAAATCATGATGGCCGGTTTCACCAATATCGGCATAGCTACTTTTGTTACTACCACCTATCTCCATAAGTTAAACAACACCTATTATCCACTTTGAGAGTTTATTATCAAGTTTTATTTAATAGGACAAGACTTATGGGATATCTTGGAAGAGTCAGAGTATGATGCCAACAGATATTTTAATAACGAGGTTGTAAGAAGGAAGTGGAATCTGAAAGTTAAGAACATGATATGGATTGTCCAAGCTAAGATGGATAAAGATAATTATCTCCATATCATGATGTAAAGGAGCTGAAGAAAGCATGAGATATTCTTGCGGTTGTCTACTCAATTCCAACAAAACAAGACGTCTAGGTGCTCTCCAATAGCTGGAGACAAGAGATTATATGAGAAAACATAAGTAAACGAGCTATAAAAATTGCTTGAAGCATGGATTTGGTTCCAGGCTTCCCCAAAAAAGAAGAGCAAAATTAATTTAAAGATGAAGATTTGAAACATGGGAAACTTAATCAATTAGAGATTGGATCAAGTTTTAAGAACTCATAGTATGGTAAATGCTCGAGGGTCAACCAAGTTTAGAAAAAGATCTAGAGCAAGAGGAGCTTGATTAGATGGATATTATATCAAGTTAGAAGAAATCATGCTTGAAGAAGAAGTTGATTATAAAATTGTTTAGGAAGAGTCAAAATGATACTATAGTTATCCAATCATAGAGATCTACGTTAAGAAGTCCACTCATGTAGCAGAGTCTTGTACTAAATCTATCCAAGATATGCATATTCTTTGGCAATTTGGATAGTTATGAGGATAAAGAGCTAACTAATTTTGAAGTAGGTTTAGAGAAGACATGCTTGGCATGGATGGCTCATATTGTCCCTTAGTATTCGTCAATATTTCTGGTCCGCAAGTTTATTTTGAAGCTACTTCAAAATTTGAATAGTTAGAAGATGCTGTATGAGAATTTGGTTTGTATATAAGAGTCAACAATATGCAAATATATGGAGCTGCTCAACCAGAGGCATGTGAATAGATCCAAAGTTTTATTGTTGATTTCACATGTGTATTAGCAATGGTTGATGCTATCATGAGCAATGACCATAATTGGCAATTTGATGTTCCATTGTGTAAGCTAGATGCTTGATGGAGGAAAGTGTTGCAGGACATCATCGACATCAACACATGCATCGAATAGGACGAGCTAGCGAAAGATTTATTATTCAAGCAAATAAGGAACTGCACTATTTAGTTATTGGTATGATAAATCATTGCATATTGTTGTTCTGCAATAACAATGGCAATGGCTATTGTGGCATTCAAGGCATCAGGAAATTCAACATTGTCCACATGTGCTCTACAATGAGGGGGAGTGTTGGAAGTTTGTTGCTTGTCATGCTTGTACTAGAATCTCATTCCTAGTTTATCCTTGTGCCTTATTCCAATTCTAGTTAGAGTAGTTTGTCGTTTAGTGCTTGTCCAAGTTAAGTTAGATTGAGTCTTAGACTCAATATGCAAGAGTTTATCTTTTAGTGAAGGTAGGAGATGATGACGTTTTTGTCTTATAGTTAGGATAGAGTGTGTAGTTTTATAAAGAGGGAAAAGAGTGATGTGAGGAGTAGGAGAGAATTCTTTTGATGAGATGAGGCATCTTGGAGAGACGTGACACTTCTTTGTGAGAGGAGCTAACTCATTGTTGTAGTATTTATTTTTTTGAATAAATTGTTTTCTCTACCAAATTTTTCTTCCACTACTGTTGGTTGATTTAATTCATGCTTGTTTTAGATCTTGAGCTAGCACATTTGATCTGCATCAAGTAGCATGTTGTTGTATATTTAAATGGGGAAAATAGTCTTGCTTCTTGTTAGGAAAAGTTTTAGGTAGAGAAGTGGACATTGGTTACTCTCTAGGCCAATAAAATTGGTAAATGGGAAACCATTTTAGTGCCAGATACTGCAAAAGAAATCTCTCTCTTCATGTTTCAATCAGAGGAAGAATATGGATTTCCATCACACCGTATCATGTCATCTCCAAGGGTCCAAAAGTGTTAACCCTCCAAAATTCTAAAAATTGAGGCATCTAGTACTGATGTTTCAATAGTTCATAAGCTAGACTGGTAAGTAAATGACTCTTTAAAAATCATTAATTTTATAAGTCCCCGGACGCCTAAGATTGGTTTTCAAATTACAAAAGATAAAATAAAAAACTTAGACCTAAATACCCATGGCACACTCTTTGATCTGTGGACCTCATCCTTCACTGGACTGCATCGGAATAATATCTAATGGACTTCATATAAGATGCTGCAGGACCATACGTGGGGCTAACAGCTTTGCAATGATACAAGCACCACCAAAATAATTAACCCTTTTTAAAAAATTTCCCAGATGTATTGTGCATAACAATGGCAAGGTACTTCCACTAATTAACCAAAATGTGTTGCCAATTTTTTTATCAAAACAGTCGATTAAAATCACATGAAAATCCTTCGTTTGCGTAGACTTCTATTACTATAAAACAAAATGAAAGCCTAGCAACTACCCTAAAGCTCTAAAAGAAGAACTTCAATTATCTATAACTGTCCCAAAATGTGATCTTTTTATCCATAGGACTAATGGCACTGTAATATATTAATCGTCACTATGAGATCATCAGCCAAAAAGAAATTTTTTTCCTTGAAAATAAATGTCAAAAGATTTTCATTTCTTTAAGATTAATAGAAAATACAGATCCATTACCCAAAAAAGATCAAAATTTGCAAAATAACAGACAAAGAGGAAACGTCTTAGATAGAACTAAACAAAATTGAGAATACCGATATGAGCTAAAGATTTTAAAGAACAAAGAACGAGAGAAAGGGCATCCGGGCCAAGAACGAACCTGAGGGTCCATCTCCGGGAAGAGGAATCTGAGTTGAGCAATGGGAGACAAACGGTCTCCACCACCGTCTTCTTGCTGTGATCAACGGGGAGGAAGCGGAACGGGAGGGTTGGAGCGGGGACGAGAAGGCGGCGGCGGGGCGGCGGTGGGGGAGCGGATGGCGGCAGAGCAGCGGATCCTCTTCGAGGCGGGGGAGCGGTGTGGGGCAGCTCCTCGAAGATGGAAGAAGACCTCTTGCCGCAGACTAGGGCAGAAATGATAGCCTCCGATGCCGCCGCGTTGTCCTCAGACCGGACCACTTCTCTCACCGGCGGCGCCTCCGTCATATTCCCTGCTACTCTCCTTCCATCCATTGCCGGAGATCTCGTCGCGATATCCTTTTGCTTCCTTTTCGGATTCGATCGACGGCGAGGTCGACGAGGAGTGTCCGTAGTGGCGGGGAGCAACGGACGCGGGCAAAAATTTTGTTTTTAAAATGGAAACTTTTACACATGAGTACCTAGAAGCTTCTTGATTTGTATATGACTCCTTTTTGAGAGGTGCCAGAAATTTTATGTTGGATACATAAGTAGGGACGAAAGTGGTATGGATCTTATCCATTCGGATCTATTTTCATATTCGAATTAATCTAAATATGGATAAAAATTTGCAAACCCAATTAATATCTATATCCCTATCCATTTCTGTCAAAAAAAAATAGATATGGATATGGATAGACAACTATCCCATTCATATCGAATATCCGAATATTCATATAATCCTATATAATTTTATATAGTAATTATTAATTTTTAAAAAATATAATTATATAAATATATTATTGATTTGATTTATCATCTATTTAGTAATTTCTTTAATTCTATAGTCATAAAAATTAATTATCCATATTTTCAATATTCGAATTATATCCATATCCGTTTAAAATAAATATGGATATAAATTTTTGCATCCGAATAATATTTGTACCTATATTTATATTTATCAAATAAATAAATATGGATATGGATATGTTGGTATCGATCCGATTTTAGCCCCATGACATAGAGTCCCAGACACGTAGGACTCAGAGTCCCCGAGCATTGGGACTCTTGGTCGAAGAGTTCCAGTCCAGTGGGACTCTTCACCAGCCATCAGATCAGATAGGAACCTCTAATGTGTGTGACCCCGCAGGTTCGAACCTAAGTCGGTAGCACATGAACCAATTCCTGTACTAATCGAAGTGACCATCTAGCAATGGTACCCGACGTCCGGATAGGTCGAATAGTCGCAATCGCAACACTCAGAACCTACGCGAATATAGTTACTGTATAATTCATCCCTTTGACCCCTGTGCATAGGACGACTCAGGGTTAAACTGTCAACCCTGATCAGATCATCCGAATCGTGCTCAACTCTAACAGTCCTGTGACTCCTCACTAGGACTACCCTGGCCAAAGTTTTGCTAAATTGAAAACACGACTGTACACAGCTCTTGAACTGGAGTGGTCAATCCCATCTTGACACACGCACCGACAAGTCAAGTATTTGACTACGCCCAGCAGCCTTCCGTCACTGAATTAGAAATTCAGGTAGTCCAGTGCCTAAGTGCAGTGAGTTGCTTGCAAGTCATCGTGGCGGTCTCAGGTCGGAGGGACATTTATACCCATATCCCATCGGAGCAAATCTTGACAATAGAAAAAGCTCCGGAGTCGGTCACGTTCAGTGCAGATGTACCCTTACATCTCACCTGTATGCCATACCAGTGTCTCCACACTCCTTAGTTAAGAGGACAACCAACCCATATGGCACACAACGACCTATGCTTGATAAACGTTGTTGTCCTTGGTAACAACGTATCATTTGGTCGCGAACAGGTTTAAGGACTAAACGATAAATCCTCCTTTGTCGAGTCTAAATAGTCCTAAGGACTTCACCACAACACAGGAGTTCATTAGAAGATGAAACAATTTGAGATGAAAAATATCAAAATAACTTTTATTATTTATAATTCATATACTAATATAAGAAAGAGCACAACCGTTAACAGGCTGACGATTGGTTTGGGATACTATTCTCAACAATCTCCCACTTGGCCTAAAGCCAATCGGTGCAGTATCTAATACCCATCTTCGACTTGAAGTCGTCGAACTCCTTCACCGCAATGGCTTTAGTGAATGGGTCGGTCAGGTTCTCCTTCCCATCGATCTTCTGAAGGTAGACGTCACCTCTATCCATGATTTTCGGATAAGATGGTAGTGGCGTAGAATATGCTTCGTTCGCTGGTGTGCCTTCGGTTCCTTCGCCTGAGCAATGGCTCCAGAGCTATCACAATAGAGCAGAACCGGACCAACAAGGGAGGGTGCTAATCCGAGCTCGGTGATGAATTTTCTTAGCCACACCGCTTCTTTGACAGCATC
>KE504720.1:1400583-1435032 GCA_000441515.1 Elaeis oleifera
AGGAGAGAGAGAGAGAGAGAGAGAGAGAGAGAGGCCCACCACACTGTAATTACCTAGGTCTCAGTATTTGGGATGCACCACTCGCCCATGATTCAAACACAAGTGGGGTAGCAAAAATTGACCCGACTTGAAGAAACCAAACACGACCCTACCTATTTATATCGGGTTCAGGTCAAGAGTCCTTTAGTTAAGGTCAAGTATGGGTTAGCTAATTCAAAATTTTAAATTGGTCAGATATGGGGCAAAGCTTTGAACCGATTCAATTCATGAGGGTAGATTTCTATTTGGGTTGAAAAAATTATGTTGGGTAGAGTCATAGTCTTGGATAAGAATTTCTTGGGTGATTGGTCTTCTTCTTGATGCTAGTTGTTTAAATCATTTTGAAAATTAGCTGGCAAGAACTATAAATATTGGATTTGATAGGCTAGCTTAGGTTATTAGGGATTGCATTGTGCAAATAGATTAGGCTAGGGTCAAATTGGTGATCTGAAACCCACAGGTAGATATCGGTTGAGAGGTCTTGACCGACATTGCAGCGAATCTGGTACCGCTCAAGGTTTTGCATGTTGTTATTTATTCTCGACTTGACCTAACCCGTTGCCAATCCTAGTTGCTAGGCAAAGAGGCAATTGATAAATACAAAATCATAAGAGAACAAAACTTAGTGTGCCAATATTTCATCATACTGAAGGGTTCGGAACTAGGTTCCTGGGCTATCGTGGTTCCATTTAACTTGTTTATAAATCTGATTTTCAACATAATTTTTAGAAAGCACCGACAGTTGACAATTAAAATCTTTATTTCACAGAATATCTGTGTGAAAACACTTCATCATATATTTAGGCCATCATTGTTACATTTGAATTACACATTTGATTTCAACCCTATGCTAATACTAGCATCAGTTCACCACTTATCACAATTTCCCATGTGGTAGATTTTGCTCACCATGAGTTTAGCAATTTGTTATCTACATTTTTATATCGAAGAAAGGGTGAAATTAATTAGAACAGCATGTAAAATATTGATAGACACTCTAAACAAGGAATTATATAGCTTATCATGTCAAGAATATCTCAAGACAAATAATCATTAAAATTAAAAATTCTGCAATAACTTTAGCATGCAACATGCAGATATAGCTACTTGATCACATCGCAATAGTTATATTATATCATATTATATATAAGACATTCTGATATCAAAGAATCCTTTGCAGAACTAGATGGCGGAAGTGGTTCAGCAACTTGGTTTCCATACAAATATGTCCCATCCCATGTAAGGACTTTCCTAAGCATACCTAAAAGCCGTATTGCTGCACAAAGTGTCCCACCAGTGGCAACAAGGTCATCAATAACCAATACACGCTCCCCCGGATGAACAGCTCCAACATGCATTTCCAGACAGTCAGTACCATATTCAAGCACATAAGCTTCTGAGATAACTTCACCTGTATGTCCTTGTCGATAGTTAGGAGTAGCAAACAAGTGAAGTGCATATATTCAAACATACTATGCGCATGTCTTGACACACTCCCTACCATTATTTAAAAAAAAAAAGAAACTTAATGAGAATTTTGCTGAAACTAAAGTAGTTGAGTACTTTGAATGTTCATAGCATGCACCTCAATGAAATGAAAAATACAAAAGATTTATTATCAACGCTTCTGGTAGACAGATAATTTAACAGTATATCAGTACTTTTTTCCCCTCACATTTACTGTAGGAAAGCGAGAATAAAGACTTGTCCCCCTTCAAGCAAATAGCGCATCCACACAGGAGACTCAAGATAATATGGTCATAGAACAATCGAGAGGAAGCAGAGATATAAAGGAAAGAGAATGAAGCCCATCATCAAGATATCTAGAACCTAGAAAGTTAGCACTTAGCAAAAGGAAACTGGGGCTAGATGCTGAAGAGAATCTTGATTGCTACCGAGGCAGCTCAAAAAAGGGAGAAACAGAAACAGATTTGATGCCCATTTTACTCAGCCATATTAAGCTTGAAGCATGCTTTTACTGAAAATTTTATTACATTTTGAGTCTTTTTATTTCCATTTAAACAAGTGTTTGATGCTGTCATTCCTTAGATAGTAAATATGCTTTGAATGGACTTGTGATATAAAGGCTAAATCTTAAGTTTCTTGCATTCACCTACCATCTAATTTGTCTGTACACAGAAATACAATTGCATTCCCATCACTTAAATGACTCTCAGAATTTAAGGTATATGCTACAGCAGCGGTCCTTAATTTACAAGCTTACATACTAAGAATTTAGCAGAATATGGTGAAGGATAAGATCGGAGAAAGTGATTTCAAAACTACTTATTCGAAGATAAAATGTTCAAAATAAAGTATTCTAAATGAATATTCTCTGGAAAATTTTTATACAAGTAAAATGGCATGCTTCCAAATGCTTAGTCAGACAGTTGCCATTCATATGAAATAAATTACTGAAAATAGTATACCTTAATAATAAGTGATATAAGCTAGAACTGACAAGATGATTTTAAACAATATAATAATAAAATAGGCTTCATAATCTTGTGGACTACATTCACAAGAAAACCACAAACTCTTAATTTTAGTAAACAACAATATTCGGGTCAAATCAAAATTTGGTATATAAGAAAAGGGTTGATGAATACCTGGCAATTTCTTAGGTTTACGCAATGGTATAAACTTTGCGCCGATACCCAAGGCAATTGAGGGGCCAAATATGAATCCTCTAGCTTCGATTCCTATTGTGTGTGACACTTGATTTAGTAGCTTATAATAACTTTTGTATTAACAATCAACATATAAATAATAGGATCAAAATTTGCAACTGAAATTTCAACACATATAATGCACTTAAACATAATTCTGCTTCGAACAAATGATGAAAGAGAGAAGGAAAATGATAACAACTGATAAATCATATATATGCACTATAATATATCATGGAAAAAGAGACAAACATTAGGACCAAAAGACTTTTCCATGGTAAATAATGGTAGTTATAAAAATATCCAGAAAGAAAAAAGGACTTGATAAAGACAATTCTAGCAGCCCTATGCTCCATGCCTAGAAAGAGCACATACTAGAATGATTACAAAGGCCAACTCCCATAAGGCACCACCAATGTAAATCCAAGAAAACCTTCAACGAAAGAGTCAAATCTACTAACAACATAGTGATGGATGCCCTTCCACCCAGCAAGCCCTTTACTTAAAGGCCTGTTCTGTAACATTGTTGTCTTTCTGTCTTTGTTTATCAACAAATTAGTGGATCATCACACAATCACAGGGAAATTGATGACTATAGCATTTGCACAAAACTTCTTCTATTCCCTGTTTCTATTTCACTTTTTTTTTGAAGCAATAAATCTTGGTCATTGCTACCAAAGTTTCAGGATTTTATAAACAATTTTTTTAAAAAAGTGTGTTTCATCAAACATGTTCAATGTAGTTCGTTTTCTTCTTGGAGTTTGAAACAAAAGGATACCAAACAGGCCCTATGCTCATATAGTCATTAAGAAATTAAGGTACTTACTCAACACATGGCTAACCTGTACCCATACATCCACCATGAGTTCTTAATCGGCTCATTTGGATCCATCAACACCAGAAAAGAGCAAAAAGAACTTCTAAGTAAAAACTAGTCTCACCATTTGAAAAGGTTGAAAAATCTGCTAGAAAACCTTGTTGACCATAACAGGGTAAAAGACAAGAAGATTGAGAATATCTTTGTATTAGGTCCTTTTAATTTCAGATATTCTATTATTAAGGGTGTCTGGTACATACGAACAAGTGTCAACATGGAGGCACACAAGTCATACGCCTTTACCAAGCCAAATTTTCAGATAAAAACTAGAATTAGATTTAAAGCTAGCATCAATAGGCTGCAATGCAACCACAAAACTGTAAGGAAAACGGTTGCCACATGCTCATCTTGATTTGGCAATATTAGTTTCCATCTCAAATGTTTAAAGAGAATAGCTAGCACTATTTAGATGACATAGTAATTATACTTATAAGGTAATGACTTAAAAGCCAACAGCCATTCAGCCATCTCATCCTTTGCCAATCAAGGTGATGAAATTCTCAGTTGATCCCCATAACAGAACATTTTATGCCAATACTCAACCTTCAAGAGAACCATAAGGGACCTTTTGCTGATGTCCTAGAAACACCCATAAAATAGCAGAAACAAACAACCAAGCCCAGATGCTTTCTGCCACACCCCTATTAACACTACTTTTCCTAAACCTCAATCAAAGATGCAAAGCCCCTAATAATATTTTTGAACTCTATCCTAACACTCCTCTGAAATTTCATTAATTTCAGTAATAATGGTAGTTCAAATCAATTAAATCAACAGCCTGCTTTTTTAAGAAATTCACCAACCATGTCATTGCTCACTGGATCTTTCATGCAATCTTCTACCACAATCAGCTTGCCCCAACTTTCTACCACTCCCAAAACAATGCATCTGAAGAAAATATATTAACATAAAGATGGAGCATGGCACAACCATCTCATCCAAATCACTTGCAAGCTCTAGAGTTTAGATAGCCCCTGCAGCTTCGACAAGTCATATCCAACTCAGTAAGTCAAAACTAAGCCTCCAAATTGATCCGTTCTTGCTTCGGAACTAAGATCCCAGACCTCCACCCAACCAGCCAGGCAAAATTATCCAAAGATCACTGCTCCAACTATATGAACAGAATATATATTTAAAAATAAGTACCAAGATCTATTTTTTTTTCCCACAGACACTTAGACATATCAACAACAAGCCATGAATAAAACCGCAGCTTGGCCATGGTAGGAGCATGCTCAACAAAGTCGCAAAGTATATATCCATAAAATTTTATCCAACCATCCTAAAGCAAAGGTGGGAGGAGGGAGAGGGAGAGGCCATGATACCGGCGACAGCAGAGATTCCCATGTCCCGGTAGCGGTCGACGAAGATCTCAACTACGTCTTTGAAGACTTTTGGGCGGAGCAGCAGCGTGGTGATGTCGTTGAACATGATCCCTGTTCTCCCCAACCCACATACCCCAAACAAAAGAAAAAACCCAGAAAGCATAGAGAAAATGGAGAGCGTCTCAAAGAGAACAAATACCGAACCAAATCCAAACGCGAGAGAGAGCAAAGAAGAAAGAAGCCACCTGGCTTGGGGAAGTGGGGGACTACCCGGATGGCGGCCGAGATGGCCTGCAGCCTTGGGTCTACCCCGTTCTCCTCTTCCAACATCTCCTCCACCTCCTCTTCTTCTTCTTCTCTATCTCTCTCTTCCCTTATTGTCTCTGTTTCTTCTGCCTCTACTAGCTTTCTTTCTTTCTATCTTCCACTCAGAAATGATGATGTGAAGAATGGATGACTGTGAGTGTATATATAGGCGTCGTATTGCCCACTGAAGAAGCTTAGCTATCGCTATTCCCCCAAAAAAAAACCACTAAAGAGGACCACCTCTCTCTCTCTCTGCTCTCCTGATGAGGCCAAGGTTTAAAATAAGGCCCCTCGGCAAATTATAACTGGTGTAACAACAGATATATTTGTTTGTAAATAATAATACGCTCTTTTTAATCCTTATCTTGTTAGTTGTTTATGTAACTAAACTAAAATTTTTTCCATTAATTTTCGAGGATCTTATTTGATAAAGATGATTTGACATGATAGTATTCTTAATTTCAATCA
This sequence comes from Elaeis oleifera, assembly GCA_000441515.1. Classification (NCBI taxonomy): domain Eukaryota; kingdom Viridiplantae; phylum Streptophyta; class Magnoliopsida; order Arecales; family Arecaceae; genus Elaeis; species Elaeis oleifera. The sequence continues at coordinate 1,406,268 of KE504720.1, forward strand.
TTATTCTGTACTTTTCCATCACAATGACTAATAATAACAGTCATTAAAATAATCATTAAGCTCCACGAAAGATAAGTTTTAAAATAATCACTATAATAATTTCGAAGGCCCTCAGTTGAAACTACGACATTTCATTATAAAGATATTTCTTCACTTTCAATAAACCCAATAAAAACTAATTTGGCAACTAACCTGCCATTATTTAGTTCTCTTCATAAGGTCCATTTCGTAATTTTCCACGCAGGAGTTACTACACACTGGTTACCACTGAGTGGAAGCGTACTGACTCCAGTCTCTGCAATCTTTTTCTCTCTCTATCCTTTTTACTATTGTATTATTATCTCTCTCTAAATATCTTTGTGTTTTTTTTTCTTTTTTTGGGACTTGGGATTGATCGAAGAACGAGAGATGCGAATCGACGTTTCGGCCGTAGATGATTCGGGGCAGGGATCGAGTTCGAGGAAGAGGAGGCAGTAAGATCCCCCAGAGATCTTGCTGTGGGCCCACCTTGGGCGTGTGCTGCAACGCTGCCTCCGAGCCCATGGTTTCCATGTTGGGAAGGTAGTGGGGAGAGGCCTAAATTAATGGTTTGGGTGGGGGTGTTTAGTACAGTAGGTGTGGGGGTTAGGGTGGGCGTATCTAAGAATAATAGCAGCGTATCTAGTTGGGACTCGGGAGGAGGATAAATATTAGCATAGTTTAATATATGGATGTTTGTCTTTAGATGAAGCACTAGAGTGACATATAGTATCACATTACTAGATTTGACTGAGATGTCTGGATTTGCTATAATGTATCACATATTACATGCCTTGCACTACCAATGATCGAACGCCACGTTTTCGTTAAAGGTTTCATTTTGAGAGAGATTCTGGTGGACATGCCATTTGTCTGCTTGTGTGGAGCTATGGTCGGGTCAGTGCAAGATGCTCGTTGTAACTTCTAAATAAACGTAACTTTCTGCAAAGAAGTATGTTTAACGAACAAAATCTAGCAAAATCTAACGAGTCTTAAACTACTGTGAACTTGGATAATGCCCGTACTTATCATTGCCACTTTACCAAATACGAAGATAGTAATCTATAATAATTTACGAAAGAAAACAGAGAAAGCGAAAGATACCCAAAGATAAAAGAGCCACAAAAATCCTGTTATATCATGTGATCAAACCAAGCCTCGAGATTTGTCGATTTCCGGATTTTTAATCCCCTTTGAATCCAACCTTGGTTCTTGGATTTCTCTAGCAGTGCATCGTAGAATAAATAAATCCAACGTGAGAATATATACGTGACTGGAAAATGAATGAGGACAATTTTGTAGTGATACCTATGGATGGGCTTCACTCTTGTCTATATTTATGTCAAACAAGGAAAAAGAGTCAAACACAAGTTGAGGAAAGATTGGAACCACAAAAATAAAATAAGAGGTTGCGTTCAAAGAGACTCGTATCAATCATAATGGGACATTCAGGAAGTGACAAACGACGTCAAAATAGGAGAGAAGCAGGTATGTGGATTTAGATGAAACCCACTATGATTGAATACTCTAGTTGATGAGGGAAAGTGGTTGAAGTGATAGCAGCTAGAGATGCTTATCAACGAGCCAAGATTTTTTTTGGTAGAGGAATACTTCATTAATACTTAAGCAAAATTATTACAAGCCAATGAGAGCGAAACGGCTGCATATAAACAAGCCAAACAGACCGTCTGATAGCTACATTAGGAGCAAATAGGTAAGCAGCAATTAAGATGTAATGAGGAAAGATGTGTAGGAGAAGAGGGAAGATCCACTGCAGAAACTTGGGGAGGATTAATGACAGAAGTGGTAGCATGATTAGCCAACAAGGTGAGGCAAAATGCTGCAACCAAATTCTAGCTTTGACTATAAACTGCAGCTGGAAAGTGCTCCATACCTAAAGATGAATGATATACCTCTTAATTAACTGTCAGCTGTGTCAGGTTGTGCTTATAAGAGGAAGCGACATATAATAAAGAAAAGCTACTTCCTAAATTGAACATAAGATGGAGCTTTCAGCAAGCTAAGAGTTAGAACCAAGAAGCCAAAAGGAAGGAAAAGTTACAAGAGACTCGCTACATCAGAATATAAGGGTCTCTTTCTATTAATTCTTCAAGAAATTGACCTCATAAGAAAATTGATTTAAACATGATTCCCCCTCTCTTGATTTTTTTTTTGCTAAAGAACAGACAAAAATTATGAGAAAATCTTTACCTTTCGTAGTCTAGGAGAACAACAACACAACCTTACAAAATAACCTAGCAAGACAATCAAACTTTAAATCTAGTAGATCTCTTGAGGAACATTAATGGAAGTAATATTCACTATTTAAAAATCATAAAACAATGACAGCTAAAATTGTTAACATTTTTTGTAAAATAACTAATAAAGAATGACACAAAAACAATTGCATCACTTTCACAAGCTTAGATATTTGAATTGTAAACATACTATTTTATTCACACAAACAAGTTGATACAACTGAACAACTGCCGCATCATGGTTAAACCTAGCTTTCTCTACACATGATACATGCAATAGCAAACCTTCAAAACAATCACAATATAAACATTATTTAGACTTTGTACACGGCCGCCTCACCACACTAGTTCTATTTTTCATCTTTTCCCTTTAAAATTTGATTTCCACAGTACATTCATTCATACATACATACATACATACATCTATGTATGTATGTATATGTATATATGTATATTAATTACGGACAGCCCGACCCCACTTGATACTACTAGGCCGAGCCCAAACCCCTCCGACCGGACCCAACCCAGAGCCTGAGGTCCCTTGCCCCCCCTGCCGCGGGTCCCACCACCACCAGAGAGAGAGAAGAAACGACAAAGAAGCACGTCACGTGATCACGGCCCTCCTCCTCCCGAAAAAAAGAGGCCGTCCTGCGGGCCCCAGAGCGCATGCGCGACCGCCGCTCGTCCGCCGGGTCCCCGGTGCACATTCTCAGCCGTCCGATCCCCACCGGACGGCGAAGATCATCCCTCGGCATCCTTTCGATGGAGTTGGTTATTGGGATCCATTTAGCTTTTATTCTCTCTATTTTTCTCCCCCGGTACGCGAGTCAACGTCACCAGCTTTTTTCATATTCCGTGTGTTGCAGCGCCACTGAAAAGAAGTCCAATTTATCTCTTTCTTCCACACCCCAGAGATCTCAAGGATCTTTTGGGACCATCATTGATAGCAAAGTTTCATTAAACAAAATAACTGCTCTTGTTGTCTTCCTTTGAGTCCATCCTCTTCTTTTTTTTTTTTTTTTAACTTAACATATACACAGACAAACATACATATACATACATAAAAACTTTCAAATAATGATGATGATCCTTATTCAATTGTAATGACCCATAATATAATAAGCATAAAATAGTTAATTTATATGTTTATAGTTTATTGATTTATTTAATATTTTAATTAAAATGCATTCTTTGAGAAAAAGGATGTTGTTGCTCTTGTGTTATTGTATAATAGCAATTGTAAATCCGGTTGAACCGAACAGATCATCATTATTGTTTGGGATGCTGCTATGTTTACCAATAATCATCCTGCAAGCTGTGTAAACCTAATTTTTGGGCACCACATATGATGGATATGTGGTTCATGACCTAATTTTTGGGCACCACCTATGATGGATATGTGGTTTATGAAGGGTCCAAATGCCAGCTTTGCTTCTGACCTACCATTCAAAGAAACCATTAGTTGAACAAGTTTCTCGAAGGTGTTAGAAAGAAGAGACAAAGCATTAATTTTCTATTATTTTTGGCAAGATGGTATCAAATTTGTAGAGCAGGTCTCTTATTTACTAACGTTTTAAATAAGTAGTATTTAGCAAGTGCAACATGGGGGATTGATAAAGGGGAAACAGATATAGGTAAGAATGAAGGCATTGGGATGGTTCTGAAAAATATTTCAAAATCCCTCTGTCACCTCCGAGAGTTTTCATTATTTCCACTACTTATTTAATAAAATAATATTTTTCAAATCATAACTTGCACACTGTGGCTAGATGATTTATCAAAAATGTCATTTTTTAAAAAAATTATTATCAGCAGATTTTCTTCCTTCTACAACTGCTGATTTCAGCCATTAATATAATAAATAATATTTATTTTCACTAATCTCTGTCCACGCTCCTGAGAAGATAACGGCGATTGCTTTTATTATTCTGGTATTTAAAGGTTGCAGAGGGGTCAGTTTTCTGGGGCCACTGGAGTTATTGAAACCTTGGCGAGGTGCACTGTGGTATTTGATTTGTTCCTATTTAGTTTGGTGGCCACATCAAGCCTACTTTTGGCTTTGTATGTTTCAGCCAGGGCAAGGCACATGATATGGTCCAAGTGATATAAATAAGAAGAATATTGAAGAGGCCCACCTATATATTTGTCTGTCTGTGATCAGCTAACTGGATGGAGAAGATGCCACTGGAAAAGTATGATTATGTCTTTGGTTATGAGTTAGGCCAATAATATAGTCCTTGAGAGATTAAGTCTTTTCTTTGAATAGCCTCAGAGCAATAATATAGTCCTTAGGGGAAAAAAAGGTTAATATGCATGATAGTAGTAAAGTTGGAAATACTCAGTCAGCAAATCTAGGAACTACTTGAGGTTCTTGCACATTGGTCTGGTCTACAAATCTAGGAACTACTTGAGGTTCTTGCAGAATATTTCCTTCTTTACCTATGTGCAATGTGGATGATCATGTGACTACAAATTTCATACATTTAATCTCTATGTATGACTCAAAGTTGGATCATATCAATCATCAAAGTAATTCATTTTCAACAGCTTATCGATCATCATCTCAGAATCTCTTCCTCGAAGGTTGACTTTGTGTTTACAGAGTATTCACAGCACACATCCAGGGCAAAAGAGATGCAAGAATACAAGCAAGGTGGAGTAGCATGAAGAGTTAAATGCAACTTGGTCTATTGCATTTGTAGTGGAGTGGTTGATGGTTGGCTTTTGAATGCATGGTATATTTTGGTTCTAGAGTGGCCAAATGGGCCTCTTGAACACCATCTGATGTTTAAGGGTGAGGCAGCTCTAAATTTGGACCTTTCTTTATGCATTCCAGGACTTACCTTTCAAATAGAAATTCTTCTAATTTAATTTAAAGAGTGTCAACACGCTTATCCCAATCTTTCAAAATATAAAATAGGCTAGTTGCTGTTCCTGTTTGGCTGTCCTTTCTTGTTGTTGATGTCTGCTAGTTGGCAGTGAGAGGACCCTTAGTACCCAATTCTCCATCCATGTTCTCCTCATCCATTTTGATTTTTCCAACAATTCAGATTAATTGTAGTTAAGAAGAAGTATCATGAAAATAAATAGTTCTTATTGAAAATTGATTATCCATTTTTTTGGCAAAAAAGAACTATTCGTTATTGGTAATCTATGTTGCTCACGCTGATTATGTCCTGCATCGACAACTGCATCAAAGATGCACCAGCAATACATCACCTCTAGAATACTTAATTGGCTCTTTATAAGAGATTATCTCAGATCTATACCAAGGTATTGCTGGCAATTCTCAACTATCATGCTCTGAAAATGAATTCTACTTTAACCGCTTGATCAACAAATAATTCTAGCTTGCAAGTGGTACTACCTCTGGAAAAGCTAACTATGACCATCCACAGTGCTATCATTTCCTATTTGACCTCTATGCTTGATGGATCTCACCCTTCGAAATCAAAATCTCATTACCAAGGCATAGATGTTGAAAATGAAATTAAAAATTAATAAATTATGGGGAACTCTGAATGCCAAGAAAGATACAGGATGACCACCCGAACGAACCGACTAAAAAGACCATTTACCCAAACCGAATGTTAGCGGCTTAAGCTAAACCTATCACCGGCTGCACCGCTGCAAGGCGATGCACCTCAAAGTATGGAGCAAAGGATCAAGCACTTTGACTAGCCTCAATCTACTCTAATATTCTTGTTGGTAATGCATATTAAACATGAACCCGCCACTTGTCAAATCACCTTTTTGAGATACGTTCCTGCAACAGGTATAAGACATGCATGTATTGAACTAATTTAGCTGAACACAGGAAAAGTTTGGCAAAAAATCTCACACCCAACTTGAGAATTGTTCTGGCGTTGGATTAGCTCAAGCTCGGTTCCATTTGCGAGTCATCCCTAAGCAAAATATTGAGTCAAATGCTCACAGATGTTTCACTGCTGCTTCTTTAAAGACTCATTTTATTGTTCAAGGGCTTATAATAAAAGGCAGCACGCCTCAAGGCTCAGGGAAGAACAAGAAACAGAATGGACAAAACTGGCGACGACGTGGTCCTTACACATTAACTGATGGACATTGAAACATTACATAAAGAGATAAGGCTGAAAGGGAAGCAGCAGGCTCATCCTGGTTGCACCAAAAACTCACAATCCCTCACCGAAACATCTGTATCCTCGAGCAGGTCTCCACAAGCCTGCCAGGGACATCCTATGGTAACTCTTTCTTAGTAAAAATGTTCTTGCACTTTGTAGAGGATGATCAAACCATAACTTTCCCGAATTATAGGTATGCATAACAAAATTTTCATACAGATCTTCTCAGGTACTTTACATGATCTCTTGTTACTTTATCCCAATCTCAAGCAGACAATCCATCACCCGCTGAAGGATCTATCGAGGAATACGGCCAATGTGCAGCAAAATATCAAAAGCTGTCAAGAAATCTACTGCCACTTGCTGAAATCTGAACATGACATGCATATCTCCAAGGTGAACGTATACAGGGGTCCTGGAATGAAAATATAACAGCAGTGTCCGCAAGGGTTAGCAACTATCAATTTGTCCTCTGTGCAAGTTTAGGAAACCTATTTCTGCTATCTTACAATGTGAACATATTGCATCCTTCCTTTGTTAAACAACATATCTCCGTAACATATCTTTTTTTTCTTTTCAAATGATTTTACCTGTCAAGATTATCACCATTCCTGTGCTTTTCTTATAAAATCAACTGTATAAAGAACTAGTTCTAGACTAAGGTAGTCTTTGGTATCACTTCCGCTTTTCAATTTTCAGTTTTCTTAAAAATTAAAACCAGTTTCTCTTACAAATAAAATAAAACAAAAAACTCGTTTCATAGTCCCTTGGGTTGGGTTTGGCAGCCTTGTCAATGGTGGTGGTGGAGATGGTAGTGGCAGAGGTGGTGGCTGTGAGTGGTATTGGTTTCAAAACTTTGAAAATCAGATTTCGTAGTTCCTACAGTTTCTAGAAACTGAGAAAGGTTTTCAAAAAGTGGAAATAAACTTGGTTTGCCAAACACCATTTTTGCACCGGTTTGTATTTTTGAACACAAAAACTGAAAACTGGAAACTGGAAGTGATGCCAAATGGAGCCCTAGTTGTACCAAGGATGTCACGAGGAGATGTTTGATCAGAAATCTTACAAGCTATGCATGGATTGGCTATAAGCAACAAAGGATATAAGCCTCCCTAAATAAGCATGCAGCACAGCATATTAATGAGAAAAAAGAGGCACCTTGTATCTAGAATTGTGAATTGCTGAGGAATGTAACAAGGCATCTAGCACTTTGAAACATCGTATCTACCCTCTGCCAAACCAAACTTTGAACATCCAGAAGCCTCTTTGCCTTGTCCTGCAGAGTTGAATGATGCCGCACTGTTTCGCCATGTATCTGTTTAAAAAGGTAAAGATAATGCATTCAGAGAAAACCTGTATATATTTTAAAAATCCAGAGGATAAAACAATTCCTCAGAAGCATTTGCTTTGAAGATTTTGCTCTACGATCACCATCATGGAGAGAGAGACTGTCATTATAATTCCGAAAACTTTCAGTGAGAATAACGCTCAAGCACTTCTACAACTGATCTCGCTAGTGAAAAAAATGCAAAAATCAAATCTTCAAGCATTTCAAAAGATGAAGGTCATATAATTTTGAAATTAGTTTTAGGTTGGCATGTGTATATACATATGTATGTATGTATCTATGTATATGTACAAGTATATGTATGTGTGCGTGCATGCTTATATATATACATAATCAGTTGTAGTTTTTACACAACCAGAAAACTACATGGAAAAGAACCATAACCATAACCAACAAATCATAATCCATTCACTTGGAGTATCGCATCTCCAATGGCTTTTGAATCCTTTCTAGCCAATTCTAGCTTTTTTGACCTTCTCTTGTTTTACATAGAAACCCAAGCCCCACATTGCAAAGCCACTTCCAGCCTCCAACAGATACAGCCACCCACCTCAACTGTTAGTATCATTTCATCTTCTACTACTAGCACACCCTGAAACTCTTACCGCATTGTCTTCATCTTTAAAACTTCCACTAAAATTTAATTTGTGAATAGAAGTTCTATGGCAACTCCACATAAACATCACTGCATTCACAAGTCCCAAATACCAAAACAAAATGTTCCTTCAAGAAAATAAATTCACCTCATACTCTCTACATGTGTTGAGTATATCATCGTCCCAAATGTAGTACTGGTACTGACAGAGCCAGACAATTTTGACCATACAACTCACAAGTTCCAAACATGGTTGATAAACAATATTGGCATACAAATGCTTCCTGTGTGGGTCTCACTTTTCCCAAAAAGATAAAATAACAGCTCCGCACTCATTTGAATATCTTAAATATGCCCACTAAATGTACCAAAATATTAATAAATATCACTACTGATCTCCAAAATAATCTTAAATTGTGCTTAAAGATGCAACAACCTGTTCCAAGCACCACATACTGAAACAACATAATCACGGCATTAATCTAGCAGAAACAATGTCGGCAAAGAGGCATCCGTGTAACAGAGCAAAGAAAGAAAAAAAGAAAAGAAAACTCATTACGTGCAAGTTTCTGAATTTTCATATCTACCTGAAAACATGAAGCTAGCATTGGAAAACAAGGAAAGAAACATTAACACATACCTTAAGAAACAATCTGATAACTGCTTGAATAAATTCAAAGTTATTTCTGGAGGAAAGCTCATGAACAAAATAGTCCAAAAGCAGTCCAATAGAATGCAACTCTGGCCTCTGATCTATATTTTGCAAACCTTCATCATCTATTATCTGCAGCATACGAAGCTCCACATCTAGAGTCGAGGGCGATAAACTTTTAATATAGTCCGTGAATGCTGAAACTGCAAAAGAAGAAAAAGAAGTATGAACTCATAGAACTTCAGTATGAAAACCACAGAAGGAATACAGATGTACAATAAACAGAACGAAAATTAATAACAGGCTGATGACACTTGAGGAGGCGTTCAGACACCTGTTGAATGTCTTATATATGGAAATTATATGCACTTGGAATGGTGGCCATATAATACAGGATACGGCAGCTCAGTTAAATGATGATTTGAGATATCACAGAAATCTTTGACATTGCAGAAACAGTGGCCTCTTTAATACTGTGTTCTCATTTCCTCCATTTCGTTATGTCAGCTGATTTGATACTCAACTTACATACCCACATATATGATACAAACAGGATAACTCAGATTCACATGTCCCATTAATTTGTATCCAAGAGCCTTTACATCTTTTTATTTTTTTCTACAATTTTTCATCTAAAGACATGATGCAAATTCGGGAACTGCATAGCCGACATACCAGTAACTTGAAAACAGCCACACTTTTTAGCAAAGTCTAGGCCATTATTGATCAGACTTGCAGTATATATTTTAGTAAAGAAGATAGGCTATTTTGTCTCAAATATAATAAGGCTGAATAAATTAACCTTTGTATGTTTCTTCCCAAGAATTAAGGCGTTTTAAGCATTGTTTATTCACACCCTTGATAAAACTAGCATCAATCAACTGATGACAACTGAAAGAAATTAACAAAGATGTGTAGGAAACACAACTTTGGAATTATGATACTTGTTATGGAAGACACCCTCTTCCCATATTTCCAAATATTGCATTCTCAAGTACAAAGTGCATGCACAAGTAAATACAGACAATCTAAAATGCACTTACAATTTCTGGTGTCTGCACAGGACTGTAGCAGCAGAATAAACTGCGAAGATAACTCAATTTTTTTGTTATTATGCATCAGCTCATTATTTTGTTTTTTTTTCTTGATTGATGGTAGCCACATTAGGTTGAACAATATCTCGCCTGAAGAGATGGAATTGATGGCAAGAAGAAAGGCGCTTTTCTGGCTTCTTTGGCGGCTCAACTGGCTTGTTACGCAGCTGAAAATTGTTATAAACAATGAAATAAAGCCTTAATCCAAAGGTGGATATCATAAGCAATAAAACACATGCCATACATTGGTAAGCATAAAGCAGTTTAAAATAATTGTAAAGATAATACTTCAAGGGGAAAGATTTTATTTAACTTGAAAACTATGCCATGTAAAAATGTAAAATCAACAGTCCATAGAGTTTGACAAAAATATTCCAATACGAACCTTTATAATGTCTAAATTAGTCAAACTTTGCCACTGGCTCCTGGGGAGCAAGGACAGTGTGATCAGATTAGGCATTTGAAGATTAGGATAAGGAACAGGGTGAGCTTTTTCTATTTGATATGGATCTCCTGAAGCACCAATCGATTCATCTTCTTCAGATCCTTCTTTCGAAGAAGCAGATGGCATTTGGACTTTCCGAACTTCTTTCCCACTTCCATAGAAATCGATATGGGATGATCCAGAGAACATTGCCTGATTAGCCCTGATAACCAGACACAGATCTTGAGACTCCAAAAACAAAGCAGATGTCAAAACAAAATTTACTCTTGGACCATGAGAAATAACAAAACATACTCACTGTTCGTAATGCAAAACAACAAAGAGAAACAAACAGGAATGTTTGTACATCATAAGAATGCAACAATAAGAATAAGCAGATCAACGAAGATTTGAACAGGCAACTTTATGAGAATGATGGCATCTCATAAAATGAGAATATGCTGCCACTATTAAATGCCAACAAAGTACAAATGGCTTTTCTCACACGAATTAGGAAAAATTTGTCTAGAATTCATAATTCTTAGCTATCCTTACACGAGGTTTTATTTAATAGTTACATATCATGTATTTGGTCAGTGCTGTGAATTACAATGCCAGTTGATAGCCCTAATTATAAACATCATTCATTAATATATTCACAGGATTCTCAATATATTTAAGAGTTAATATATATACAGCCAGTGCTGCTAATTCCATGCCAGCTGATAGGTTGTCTTCCTAGGTAAAAGCTGACGGCGTCATTGCAAAGGAATTGATCTAACCAAAAATTAAACACAAACTCACCAAAGATAGACACCATTTTGATCAACATGAGAAGTTGCCATAATATCCATGGAAGGAGACAGAGATACTGCTGTTATAGGCACATCGACACGTAATGCATCTATTTGTCTACCAAATATGACATCCCAGATTCTTAGACTCCCATCCATACTGGAGGACAGTAGCCATTTTCCATCCTCACTAAAGCACAAATCAGTGATACGATCTGAATGACCTTCAAATTTACGAACCAACCGTAGTGCCACAACATCAAACAGACGGAGAACCATATCATCTGCTACAGTTGCTAGAAGACCTGAAGCAAAATGAAAGTTACATATCACATGCTCCTCTTGAATACCAGATGCAAAAGAGATAGGATAGTACCATTTGTTGGTGATATACGATTTTCGTGACACCACATCCAACTTCCCATCTAGATGTCAGTTCACGACCTTTAAAGTCCCACACCTGCAAAAAACTCATGTTACTCTGGCATAAACAAAGTGCATCCATGCATATTAAAATAATTCAAAAACCACTGATTCTGACAGTAACATAGTTTACGGATTTGAAAATTGAAGAAAACCTGAGGCTGAGAAAGAGGAGCACTCTGCAATTGAATTATCAATTCAAAAGGTAGTGCCACAGTAACCAAATCTAGAACAATAAATTAACTGCAATTTCTGACTAATGAATAAAATATGAATTTTACAAATCACCTAGGTGATAAATGAATGTAAATGAAATATGAAATATTACAATAATCTGGTTGTGGAATTGCGATATATCTAGTTGGATCAATAAATTTGGTCCAATATCCAGATTCCTAAACTACACAGATTGGTCCAAATTTTCCAGAACCAAGTCTGGTTATACCTCATAATTGGGTCCATATTTTGTGAAATTATCATTTACCTAACCCATTTGCATGTGATGGAACCATAGGATTCTAGCAACATCCAGGACTGATCATAGCAAGCTGTGTTCAGCTAGAGAGAGTTAATCAAAGAGATGGTAACACGGTCACACAAGGCAGGATGACTTGTCTGAATGGATTCATAAATTAAACCATCAATTCTTGGTAAAATTTATAATACCTTCACATACATCTAGTAAGTTTTAATACTTTACACACAAAAAGACTCACCAATTGGTGGCGAATAGTGTAGTAGCCTATTACCAAGCAAATGTACATCAAAATATACACATGGATCCTAGCTTTTTTGTTTAATTTCTTGGATGAGTATGCGAGACTGCATATCTATAATTTGCACTCATTCACTCCTAGTAGAATGATAAGCTGATTTTCTTATATTTGGCATATAGCAGATTCCCTCCAGTACTTGAAAGTCTCATGTTATCAGAGGTCAGAAAAATATTGCACGAGACTGAACCAAACTAGGAACAGTCCCAATGCTAGAATAAATATCATGTGTACTTCTGTTTGAGAAATATTCAAATGAACACCCACTAAAAGAAATTAGGTTAAGAAAAAAAAAAAAGGACCAAACCAGTACTATCTGCAAGATAGAGATATAACATAATATTTTTTTAAAAAAAGCACAATTTGAGAAACAGACCTTGATATCACCCTGGTATCCTACACTTATCATAATGCTGTTCTAGCGTCACAAGCTACTCCAACAACTTCCCCATCATGTGCACACTGCCTTGCCTCAGAAATATCCACGTAACTGCCTCGGCTAATTCCTGATTGAAGGTTAAATCTTTCAATCCAACCGCCTTCAGTGCCCAAGATGGCAAAATTACCACATGCACTTATTGCACAGGCCTGTCACACCATTAAAATATAAACAAATTGACTTCACCTACACATTAAACAACAGTATCTGCAGTACTATGAGCAAATGTTGATGTTTTCTCCACTATGGAGGTGCTAAATAACCCTAAGAAACTACCATTGTTGATGTATCTCCAAGACTGATAAATTCTTAGCTGGAACCAGGTGAGAAGATAATGGATCTGTAGAGTTTATAAAATAGTATACCTTAACCGGTGTCTGGTTGTCTGTAGATGGTGTCAGAATATGCTCACCAAGAACAAAGTTCTGAAGTCGCCATACATATGCCCGTGGAGTATCCATGTGACAAGTGACAACGTTGCACCAATCACGCTCACGAATCTCAGCTAAAATAGATTTTTTTACAAACAAATCACTAAACAGAACTTGGCCATCTTGCAAAATATTATCTTGAAATTCATAATACCTCTCAGAACAAAATGCAAAGCAACTATAAACCAGAAAAGTAATAAATAGATCATGAAATAATAGATATTTGAAACATATTACCAATCTATAACTTGCTGAACAAGTGAAATATATCATCAAACTATTGAAGATCCTAGGGTCTGATATGACCCTTCATGTCACACAACCAAAAGAAAATGCTTGACTGGTTCCAGTCAGAACTGCTGACACAATCTCTAGGAACATTGTCATGAGGTTAATAACTAATGATCAGGTATGACTAACTAGCTCGTAGCTACTGCAGTTAAATTTCAGCTAACTGCAAAGGGAAGGGAATTGATGCTCTTCCATGAAATCCCAACTACCAAAAAAAGATTTCATATCCCACTGATTTCCAACTCACAATATTCTAGAATAACCATGAACTGATATGGGCATGAGGTACTAGCAAGGATCTGACGAAGGACTAGGATGCTTAACTAATGAACTAGTTCAGATCATAGAATGACAATATAAATTAGGGTTTAGAGGACAAACACTGTAATATACATACAGAAACATATATTATGTGTTCAACAACTTGTCCCAGTCAAAGACATATGGTGAAGGATCCTACATTATAAGGAAAATCCATTAGCAGGGAAATGAGCTGATTACTGATAAGACCCAAAGAGATGTCATCTGAGAGGAACTGTTAAGAATATTTCTTGCCCTAGAAAATGTCATCCACTTCACGTTAGAGGAAAGATGTTGCATCATTATCACCAGGATCAGCACTTCCATAATTGTCACAATTGTCAATCAAGCATCTTCTCTTCCATCAAATCATAAAGTCTACCATTTAACTTCATTAAAACACTCAAATCCATGAAACATGTGCAACTCTTCATCAAACGTTATCTATGCACCAAATAAAATTCCAAATAACTCACATGTGCACTGCACATGCCTAAACAAATATTATAAATGCTGAAGGAGTATGTCAAACAAAAGCACTCAAATAACCAAGGTGCAAATATATAAGCAACTTGAGACAGATATAAGCCCTCAAACAATGTAATCAATGATGCCCAGTGAACTTTGACACACGGCACATCACTGCTACCGGCATAAAAATCCATCATGCAATGCGTGGTTGGCAAGTGGCTAGACCTGGAATGGCCAAGCATGTCAGCAAACATGAACACCTAACAGTTTTAGGCTTTAGGCAAAATAATGTATCCACCATGTCATATTCTAAGGTGGGATTTTGTATGCTTGCATAAAACCTTTGATCTCCATATGAATTAAGAAAGGGACGTCTCCCGACCTTCCCATGCCCTTGCAAATGCATCATGCCAAAATATGCATTGTGCAAGCATAATGTCTATAGTTCATGCATTAAGGACGCCTCAGACCAAAACTGACAGGACAAGTTCATATCCATAAAAATGACATCCAGAGGGAAATCCATACCAAAATCAAATGCAATGACAGGCTTCAGTTTGATCTCTTCTTCCTGTGAGTTGGCAAATAAGATATTGACGATTACTTGGCAATCTTACACATAGCATAAACATAAAAGAAATGAAGAGGCACATAAAAAGTCCATCACTGAAAACAGTTATAAAAAAGATGTACTAACAAATAATGAACTGTTGTTTTCCTAAGCATACCTTTGATCTAAGTTTCTTGGCTCTTTTAGTCACATGCCGCTGAGAAAGCTCCCTACTTTGTTGATCCTGCTCAACAACAATAAATACAGTGACATGCAGACAAAACCAATTGACATCTTGCTTAGGGATATTGCCAATATTAACCAAAAACAAGTGTAATCATAATACTCTCCCACATAAATCAAATGAGCGTAACAACCATTTATGTACTTACTCTAGGTGCAGCTGATTTGCACTGAACTTGTTTTTTTTTTTTGCCTTTAAAAGATTTATCCTTTCAATTTTTAGTACTTCACCATAGTCTTTTATATTCTAGTAGCCATACGAGAATTCTGGATTTTCTCAAAATTGTTTTGTAAAACCAGGCTGGTGAAGTCAAACAAGGCTACTTTACATTCTAGTGGTTGATGCATTATGTGAACTCATCTAAGAAAGAGTTTCCTTACAATGGAAAAGCAAGAAGGAGCCAGGAACATGTAAAATAGAATTGTATTAGCTCCAGTAATAAGAACACAGAATGCATGGCTCTGAACAAAATATCAAAGTCAGGTGGCCTGGGATTAAGCGTACAACTAGGTAAGTGGACTTTTTTGAAGCACTAAAATACATAGAGATCATAGAGTAGACCATGTTACTTAAAGTTATCATAATTGAGCAGAGCAGAAGTGTGAAAAACAGCAATAAAAAGAAAAAAAAAAGAAGCAAAACCTGAATGACAGAGAAAAGACGAAAAGCACGATCCTGACCAGCTGATAAAATGTATCTTCCATTTCCATAGAATCTGGTAGCATCAGAGATCCCATGAATCAGTACAGTCAACCATTTGGATAGAAGTCATCAATTACCCTTAACAGAAAACACCTAGAGTTCGACAAGGCACTCCAAAAGAATTCAGATATTGAAATTTAGTGGTACTAAACAAATTACAAACTTATCGATCAATTGATAACAGCATGAAACCAACAAAGAAGATGAAGGCATCTGAACATACAAAGAAATAGGATCCAAGTGAAAATTTAAGTATGTTCAAGTGTCATCATTGTCAACTATCCTCGAGTGAGTACACAGAGTATCCCTTTCAAAAATGGCTAACAAGAATACAACATGCACAGACAAGGTTCTTCATAAACAGCAATTTGAAACCATTAGCTCCTTCCTAAAGCTTTCATCCAGATATGGTAAAATTAAAATTCAGGATTAGCTTATCAAGCTGTGCTTTCACCATAAAATTGCAGTGAATTTTTCCAAAAGGGCCTAAAAGCATGGAAGAGAGTTCTTGCAAGATAAAACAAGGAGAGAATACAAAATCATAAAGACCTCAAAACAATCCAATTCTCAACTGGTTGCAAGATTCTGAAGATGGAAATAATTAAACCATCAATGCAGTAAATCAAACCGCCAGTATGCTATGATTTAAACGTAGGAAGCAATGAATGGCACAGGCAAAAAATTGGAGAATTTTATAGGATAACAATGTCGTTATCTGGAAAAGCATATAATTATGAACTAACATGATAAGTTAGTAACAAATATCACACATAAAGAGCAAGTCATGGGACTAATTGTTTCACCTTATGCACCGCGGTGGAGCGCTATGACCACTTCGAAAGCGTAAAAGACGAGCATCCCCATCAGTTGTATCAAATATCCACATCTATCAGAAAAGACAGATGGTTTGAATAATTCCAGTTAAAATAAGTAACAAATGTTATAACTTGTAAGAATATTAAACAATAAATCAAAATAGCTAATGCCTGAAGACCATTCAATAGATGATAATACATTAATGCTTTCAAGTGTGGGATGATATCAAAGCTCCATATACAGAAGAAAATAAGTTACATGTTAATGTAGAATAAAAATGGGTTGCATGCACTCTTGCCAATATTTCGTACTTTTGGTCTGACAATATGTCAGTTTAATTGGAAAATAACAAGTTACATTCAATGAATGAATGAGAAAACATCATGGATTTTGGATATCTCTGTCATATACTAAGACTTCCATCATACCGACACATTGCAATCATTGGAACTATATCATAGTTATGAATGGATGACTATGATTGCCTTTTAGCAAATAAAATAAGTTTTTGTAGTTTGGTCCGGCAAGCAAAAACAAGAAATTTAGAATGGAAGCAGACATATGGGCATGTCAAAGCCTAAATTTGATCCAAAAAGCAAGAATTCATGTCTCAACAGGACATCCCTCGGGACACCAAGATAGGGTACCATCTCATGTGTCGGGACAGGACCATCCCGCTAGCATCTCAACATCCCGATTGGGATGTCTTGGGACATCTTCTATCTCAAGTATCGGGATGGGATGGGACAGGACAGGACGGCAGCACGTCCTGTTCCATAGGAAATTTGGGACAACTCCATCCTACGAGATTTAAAACCCTGCCAAGGAGAACCTAAACCCTGCCAATTCTAAGATACAAAATGACATCCATCATCACCAGAGACAAGTCCCAAAATTGATAATCACTTCAACAACCAAATAACCAGTTAAGCTTAGAAGCCTGCATCTGATTACATGAATCACTACCAACAACCACTTCCAATCCTTTATTCAAGAAGAAACAAAAATACTTTTAATGATCCAAAGCAACAATTAATAATTGAGACAAAAACTGATATCCCTGGAGACCTCAAAGAGTACAAGAGAAGGGATGTCAGTAACCAACAATAACCTATTCGGACCTCACTTAAACCTCCAATATTTACCTGCTTCAGTTACTTAAGTGTAAACCTCCAAGCATGACATTGCATAAACTAACCAACAGCTAGCATTTGCGGTATATAAGAAAAAATGTATACAAATATACCAAAAAGTATAACATGTAAACTTCTTACTTTTATTGAATTATCTGCAGCAGAACTCATAAGAATAGGTTCATTAGCCAAAAAATGGAGTGATATTATTGAACCATCATGAGCTTCCCTGATGACTGATTGTAGTCTTCTTTTCTCCAGATTCCATATGCTTATAATGCCTGATGAACCCCAGAGGCCAGAAGAGGTTGTCCATCTAGCACAATGAGAGAATAAATGCAACAAAAGTAATCATAATTAACTGTCAGAAAACTAGTACAGGTATCTTCATTTAACACTATGAATAAGTAAAATATGAGCGAAATATGACTTTTAATGAGTCCAAAATGGTGTGCAACTTAATTAGACGCAACAAAGTATTCACCCAAATTTTGATGTCCCATTTTAGTTACTCACGATCAAGGCATAATCATATCTTAAAGTTCTTTCATAAGTGGAAATTCATCTACTTCTATTGTTATATCAGATGTCAAACCAAAAATTCCAGGCTTAAAACTTGATATATTTAATTGACAAGCACATCTCTCAAAGTAGGAAGCAGCTAATTAAATTACACTGATATACAAATATGACTCGAGATCAACACATGCAATGCATGGGTGACTAAAGAGAGCCATATGATGGATGGACATAATCATTGGATCAGTGAAATATTCATGATTAGATTTTTTTGCATTGAACTTTTTATTTACGTGAGTTATTACACATGCGCACACTCCAACCTATGGTTGATATACTCCTCTTTTTGGCTCTATAGAACATAGAAAGATAACATAGACAGGTCTATGAACAAAGATGGAGTCATAACAGCGGAAAAGGCTTCATGCCAAAGTCCAGCCATATTTCACTCATAGAAATAAATAAATAAATAAATAAATAAATAAAGGATCTTGCTGATAGGACAGTCACAGTCGACCATGCTGCCTCTGTTATGATTCTTACCCTTACAGCATTTTAGTATGACGAAAAAAACAAAGTAGATCTTGCTATATACAAAATACACAAATTTACAAATTCCCAAACTGAAGCAGAGGTGATGGAGATGAATTCTAGTGCAATAACACAACCCAAGCATTTGCTTTATTAACATGATATATAAGCTACATCAAGCTCTCCATATGTATGGAAAAAACACAACAAACTACATGATGAAAATGAAAAGGTTTAAATATAGATGAAACAACCACATATTGATCCATATTTTAAGGGATTTAAAACAATTAGTATATAAGTAAGGTAATGCTAGAAAATATAATGCCTTATTAACTCTAACTTGTCCTTTAAACAAAACTTCAGCTGAAAAAATTACCAGTTCTGAATGATAAAGCAGTCACAGCACCACGTGTAGAATGGGTGAATGAAACTAACTCTTCATCATAACGCATGTTGTGAATGTGAATCATTCCATCAGAACAGCCAACTGCAACCACATCCAATGCAGGCGATGCAACACAACAACAAACAGATGAATTCCAGCCTTTAAATTCATAAAGTTCTTCTTGGTGCTGATGTTCCATAATTGCAATGGACCTTCTTGGCTACCGATAATGACCTATTTGAATCATAATCTTCAGTCCTTTATGAAGCAAGTATTTGTAATAAAAGTCAAAATTCCATGATGGCACTGCATGTGCATCAGGAATTAAAACTGAGGCTGAAGTTACCTTGTTTAAGTAAGTATCAGGATGCATTATACAGCTTGGAGAGAATTTGTCTTCTAACTGAATATGCCCAACTGGTTCAAGGTTCCCTTTCACTCTTTTAAATGCCCATATAAATACATTACCCTTAATATCAAGGCTTAAAATATGGTCTCCAAACAAAAGTAATGAATTAACTTTTCTTCATGTCTGCTCCATGTGGCTACCTGATTTAAAAAGTGAAATACCAGTAAAGCGACCATAGTGAAAATCAGAAAGGAAACTAACCATAGGAGCTTTAGGAGTTGCACAGATTAAGGATAAAATGATGAAGAATGAATTGAGATGGTATAGGCATGTGCATTGAAGAACTAAGGGAGATCCAGTAAGGAGAGGTATCACTAATCTTTAATAAGGATGGAGGAGGAGGATAATACCTAACATTACATGGATAGAAGTTATGAGGGATGGTATTAAAAAGCTTAATATAACATCCCAGGCAACCTTAAATAGGATGCTTGGTGGATGAAGATACATAAAGCGAAAGAAACCCACATAGGGCAAGGCTTGATGATGATGATTATGGATTTGGAAGGACATGCATGCACCAGGAATGGGGTATACTTAATAAGAAGATATTAAAATTAGTTGGTCAAGGAAAAGATGCCCATGGTAAGCCATACACTCTTAAAAAAAAAAAAAATAAGAATGAAAAGAATGCTTAAAAGAGAGGATGGTGATAGATTTTCCATAGCTATTAACCTTATTCCAAAGTGATATATTTTGGAAGGCAATTCCCTTCCTATAGTTTCCAACGTAGCATATCTTGTGATAAATTGTTACGATGAAGAAGATTATCTCATGAGAGAATGAAGACATCTTTTTCCTAAAAAAAATGCAGCAAAGTTGAAAAATGTAAAGAATTAAGAAAGGAAAAAAAGTAATAAACCATACAACGGAAGTTGCTCATAACTCATTTTACAGCATTTTTGGTCCATATATGAGAATTTTGATATGTTAAGAAGAACATATATACTCTACAAATGAAAAAAAGAATTGTAGTTAACCAGACTTCTGTTAAGCCTATAATGCCCCTGCATGTTCAACCAAAAGAATAACACAATACTAAACATGCAGGCCAGTAGAACATTCTTTGCTGATATTCCTGTCTCCTGAACGGTGAAAGATGACAACCATCTATGGTTTTATTACAAACTCAATGGAAAGTAATATTTCAGAAGCCTGTCATGCTTCTCTTTTCGATTTTGCGTGCATGTGTGGGCGCCCGTGCTCTGTTGCAAAGCATAAGTAACCAAATAGAAGGTAACGCATTTTGAGATCCAAATGCACTTTGTTGAGTAAAATGTGAACACAGAATACTAATAGCTTTTGGACAATGTTGGACATTAGAATAAAATAAATAAACAAGCAATAGAAGATCCTCTTAAAAAGGTAAAAGTTGCAACCACAAATAATTCATAAGATACTGTATGAAACCACGTATTATGATGCTTCCTTAAAAATTTTCCATTACTTCTCTATATTTATTCTCCAATTCCTGTCATGATCTCTTCTAAATGCTATTCTGGTATCTGATGTCTTCATTGCTTTTCATATTAACTTTCTATTTCCAATGATTCAAAAAAAAAAAATCCTATACATATTCATTTTGATAACTTCTTGTTTATCTAAGCAATAGATCTTTTACAACACTCACTCAGTAGTGGTTTCGAACGAAACTTGTGGACTGGATCATATGAATCTCCAACCAGTATGTGTATCTTCATATATTGATGAAGGACAAAAATACCTCTGTAAAGGTCTACATAAATTCTATACTAGCATTGATAGAGTAAGCAGCATAATTAATAAATATATATAACTAGAACTACAAATACTTCAACCCAAGGCAAAAGGCGACTCTCTGCTATGTATAAACCTGCTGAGCACGTTTGAAAAGTCCAATTTCAGTTCCGAAAGCAGCAAATGTGTAATTCTTGTGGGAAGCCAGAGCTCGGATCTTCTTTGGTAATTGGGGTCCTGGAAGATATTATATGCACATGGTTAAGAAAAAGAACAACATCAGTGTATTAGCAATAGGATGCAATAAGGACAAATTTGACAAATTAATAAACTGGTAGGGCAGGTAACAAGGTGATCAAGCATATGATAGTTTAGAGACATCCAGTTCAATTGAATTTGGTTTAGAACTTGATGCATAGGTTAGAGACCTCCAAAACACTTGGTTTTTTTTTTTGTGGTTTATATTTTATGATTAGCAGTGTGGACTTTCACATTGAAAGGTATTTAATTTCATTGACATTATTTGGAGCCAAATGAAACAAATAATACATGATAAGGCAACTAAGTTATTCTACTTTCGTATTTATTTAGTATAAATTTACATGTGTAAGTTCATTAAACAGGAAATTTTAAAAAAAAAAATCTCTCTTCAGGGGAAAGGGGGGGAACTCCTGCAGATTGCAGCTTCATCTCAAGGTCTTCATTTTGTACCAGATTGGATCACCTGAGAAACATATGAAGCGCTGTTTACCAGTGATCATCTTGGATTCCAAGTGACTGCAATTGGTGATATTTGGTCCATAACACCGTAAATGGTTCAGCCCATCAAGTAGTCAAGTATCTCAAGTAATGAAAAAATAATTTCTCAATCCTTTGAAGCATGGCTCATCATATGTTGAAAACATTATATTACAAAGTCTTCTATCAAGATATCTAATAATGGTTTGCCAAAGGGGAAAAAAACTACCCTTGTTGATGATTTCTGGAAAGATGGTATCATTCAATTGGAAATGATTATCAACATGCGTAATCCACTGGAGCAGGTAATCTTCACTTTGAAATTTCACCCTTCTGTAATTGTTGATATTCAAGTTTTGGTTTGAAGTTTCGACCAAATCTGAAGCATTTTGGACCTTGATGAGTCAAGAATTGCATGAGTTCAACAATTCTGAGAAATGCATCCAGCTTTGTTTGAAACCAACCAAAACTGATCATGCATGCTAAGTTTAATGAAGTAGGGAATCTGATGTCATTTTTGGGCCATTTTTCATAGTATTTTTAGATGCTTGATGTCATCTTATGTAATCTCCTTGGTTGTTTTAAGTTTAAAGAAGGATCCTTCCTCAAAGGTGATGACTCTAGCCTTCCAAAATCAACTTCTCAAAATTAGATTCAATATTTGCAAGTTAAAAAAAAATATACATGTCCATTTCCGAAATTTTCACAAAGTTACAACTTCTCTAGATATAAGAGTTTTTTGTGATTTTCTGAGGGAAGGAACAGGGGAAATTGTGGACTTAAAGGTCTGAACTCTGATTGAGCTCAAATTTATTAGATTCGTCATCTATTGACTATTAAGCTATCATCAAAAGGCACGTGCATCCAGCATTACACTCTGAAATTATGAGATTTTCCCCGGTTTGGGCACTGGTGGGGTAAATTTGGCCCAAAACCAGCAAGTAGTACGCTAAATGTCCCAAACAATAGAATATAATGTAAAATGATGTATTATGGTTTTTGCTGCTAGTTTTCTATTTTTCAAGTTCTTTTCATTATTTACTGACCACCACTATCATAAATAGAGCCAAAGTTGCTGATTCTACAACTTGTGTGACCCAGCTTAAAGATAAAGCAAAACCTAGTTTCCAAATCTTGGTCGAGCTCTTAACTAAAGATAAAGAAGTGCATTCTAATATGTATAAATGTACTTTCTTCCATAGTATGAATGAAAATCTATCTTTTTGATCCTCTTGCCAGAGGTTGAAAGTAATAGGCTTAAGCCAAATTGAATAACAAAGAAATATTTCATCAGCAATGTTTGTATGGATGAGGATTTTCATAGAAGTAGTGCAGTCTGCAGGCATGGTGACAGTCTGACAGATAAGATGAACACACAAAGGACCACATTTTAGACATCCATATGACAAACCAACAGAAGAGAAGAACATTAATTACGCAAAAATAAAATAATTGAAAAAAAAAAACCTAACCAGCGAGCACCAGTGTCAACTTAGCACACTGCCACAAGAAAAGAAGGAAACAATTATTCAGCATCCACATAATAAAAACTAAAATCAACATGCCAAATTAATTTGCACATATGAGAGACCTATGCATATCTAAATTTATGCATTAAACGGTAAAAGGAGCACCACATGTCCTAACTTGTAATCCAACATAAGAATACTAACCAAATAACGTTGAAGAGAAGGAAAAAATGAAAGAACAAATGGTTTTAAAGGATATGCAGTGAGTAATATAGTCATTTGATTATTAAAGTTTGTATCTTAATAAAGAGACATGCCTTAGAGCAAGAGAGTTACAATGGCAACATTCAGTACTTCACAAGGTTACATATGATGCTTTCACTTTGAGAGGGATATGCATTAAAGTAAGCAATATTCAGAGGGTGGCATGGAAAAGCACCAAAAAAATATAAACTATCCTGTTTTTCTTTTCAAGAAAATTTACTCTATTGTCTATCAAAAGGATTCAAAATAATTGACCCTCCCTCCCCCCCGGGAGAAAATAAGTTCATGAAACCATTATCATTCATGTTTGTTCGGATGTAGAGCTCAAGCTGCCATATAGTCTAAGAACAGACAATATTAGTTTCAGAAAAGTGCTTATTTCCACTATAGATCCATATACCTTGCGTGATTAGATAGCCCCAATTAGTATATGATTGCAATATTGGATCATCTACATCAACAACTCCATATAGTCACCACTCTCCAGTAGAAAATGTGATGCCTATCTATAATTCTCATATTAACTTGATTCTTAAATCATTTGAAGGATCTATGCACCACAATTATCAAAATATAATGGAACTGAAATCAAATACACTGCACATCAGAAAAGAACAGACTCATAGTGAATAAATTTCAGTTTTTCAACAGCAAATCTTTAGTTGGCTCCTATTAAAAAACATAGCAGGCATGTCAATTGAACCAACCTTGAAACAAATTATAGTGGACGGCCGTTAAAATTCAGCATGCAGATTTTCAGGGCCAAGCTTATCAAACTTCGAGAGCAATTTTCTTTGATAAATTTTCTCCATATTTAAGAGAACTCGAGACACAACCGAAAAGAACGAACTTTACAAGATAGAAAGCTTACATCATAGATCTGCCACGCTTTTCCAACGCTGACGGTGACGAAGGTCTCGGTCCCCAGTCTCTGGACGGAGAAGGGGACACCACTAGTGATGTAACCGATTGCTCGATACGGTTCGAATATCCCCATTGCTCTTCGCTCAATTTGGGCGATAAGAAGGAAGTGGATTTGAATGCGAATATGAAGGCGGCGAAGGCAACGCGAGGTTTCTACGGCTTCCTCAGCTAGATTGGATAAAGTAGTAAGGAAGAGAGTGAAACAAGAAGAGGGAGGAAACCGGAGGGGATACAAGGGCAGAGGCGGACAAGGAGGGAGGGCGTACCTCAAACGGCACGAGTCCAGGGTTGTTGGTGGCGGCGCGGGTAGAGACAGCGGTCGAGTGGCCGGCGGATGGTGGCCGGCGGCGCAGCGGTGGAACGTTCGTTGAAGCTTCGATGGAGAGGAGAGGGAGAGAAGATAAAAGAAAGAGAAAGGGGTTAGGTTTAGACTATAAGACGTGGAAATATCTAGGATGAATCCGAACTTAACAAAGACTGCCGAGGGACCTTGTATTAATTTATTTCACAACCCAACGGCATAAAATTAGCGAAAAGCCCTCATCATATTCTATATTCTATTTAAGTTCAAAGACCCGCTCGGTGTGGACAAAAATGATCTAGTGTCGGCAACCGCACTGCCGGTAGTAGGACACTTTTAACTGCGGACCAAATGATTCGACGATCCCCGAATGTGCCAATAAAGTGTTTGTCATTTTGTTTCCGTACATGACAGTCGCGAAATTGAACTACCCCCGGCAGGCGGGGTGTTAATTTCTATTTGCTGAAAATATTAAGATCAAGTCCCTAAACATGCATTACTTTTACTTCATTGTCAAGTACAATGGTGGACTAGTATCGGCATGCGCATTGACGGGACTAGCTCCGGCAAGCGAACGGACCACCGACCACTTAATTTCATTTCAGGGAGTACGCTCACGTCCCATGTTGGGCAGGGATAGAGTATTTTTAATATAATTGAGCAAATGAATATATACTGGTAAAATCCCACAGCGATGGAAAAGGGGAAAAATACTTATGTTCTGCTTTTAAAGTAGAAAAAGTTAGGTGGAATAAAAATTAAGAACAAAGTACTGAGATACCAAAAATTATTTAAAAAAAAAAATACAATAACAACATTACAATAATAGTCTAACTACTCTAGTAGTTAAAAATAAAATTTGAAAGAATAAATTATGTCTCTCAATCAATAAGTCCAAATCTTATTTTCAAGATAAAGCCAATAGTATATTATAAAATCGAATATGATAAAAAATGAAAACAGTTAACAAGTGTAATAAAATAATTATAGAAATTTTAAATGCGAAGTAAAGGCAACCAAATGAATGGATATATAAAAAAAATAGAAAAAAAGTTAAATAACTAAAAAAATTAATCCGAATCTACTGTACTTAGTGTCCGCTACAAAGTAAAACCTACAGATGTGATATAGGTCTAAATTATTAGGCAGTCCTAGAATAGATTAGATATAATTCTTGTTAATATAGATCCAAAGCAAATAGAGACTCATCATTAGCTTGCTAGTCTATACCTTATCTTAACGATAATAATTGGATTATTTGTTTCAATATTTATCATAAGTTAATGAATCAGAAAACTAGTAAGATTAGATATTTAGGTCTTCAGGCCAGTTGGATGGCCATAACAAGACAGGATGAAAGCAAATGGTGCCGCAAGATGTAGATTGATGATCCTAACATAAAGAACTACGATATATTGGCAATTACAAATGTCCCCAAATACAATAAGATAGGAGTAAAAGAACCCAGAGGTTACCAGTTTCTTGTCAATTTCTCTTCTATTTCCATTATAGGAAGAGATGGGAGAGACTGCCATGTACTTACCCAGCATGAAGAATTTAAATAGATATTTTCCCAATATCTCTACTAGATACGTGTAGAAGGATTAGCGTGCCCATGTTTCTTTGGTGACCAAATGCCCTTCTTGTAGATGGGACCTTGCTGTGGTACTAATTTCTCTCTCTTATCACAGTCTCTCGAGTAGGGTTGTTGTCACTCCAACCTGCAAACAATACCCAATCAAACCTAATGATTAATGGGTTGATCATGGAGTCAAGTTAGACTCACTAAACTTTACGTTGAGAATAGGTTTGAGGTTTAATCTGACCCAAACTTGCACAGATTACTTGATTTACGGTCATAACTATTGGGAACTCAAAACTAGTCCCCTACTTAATAGGATTTTTTTATTTCATCATCATCAGTAAGGCATACATGCATGGATACATATATACATGCATGCATACATATATATGTATGCATGCATGTATATAGACATGTATATGCATGTACATATATAATATTAGTTTTATGTTCTTTAATAAAAAAATTAAATGCAATGGCGTGTTAGAGCATATTCTGGAATTTATGCTTTATTTTGAGTAAAACATATATGTTCATTTTAGTATATTGTTATTATGTAATTAACCATCAAGTGCTTGCAGTTCGTTATTTAATTTCTATAGTATGTACTAGATATTATATTGATGCTTTGCAAAGTATAGATTGTTTAACTTGATTAAATCTTCAAGTATAATAGTTGAAACTCGATATGCATTGGGATCTAACCCCACCCAACTCAAACAGACGACATGTTTTTGTTGCCCAAACCTGGACCTAATTGGATCTTTCAAAAGACCCTGTATAGAATAAAAGTTGGACTCAGAACCTCAATAGGTACAGCTTTGGATTTGGTAAAACCTAGATCTGACTTGATCTAATAGCACCCCCATTCTCAAGCAACCTTATTGTTGGAATGGAGGCTCTAATTCATGATGGTGAGACAAATATGAATATGGTAAGGGGGGAGGAAACAAGAGCAAGGAGAGGATTGTGATGGATATTGAGGGGAAATTAATTAATAAGCAAAGGAGACATGGGCATATTTGGTAAACTGAAACTTATATGGTGGAGGAATTGAAGGTGTTGTTGCCTCTCAAGCTGTCCCTCTTTTTGTGCGGGAGCTGGCGAATTTGTGGGGAGTAGGAAATAGGCATAGGAAAACTGAGCAAGTCTGACTTATTTTCCGTTGTTTTTGTTTCTTTGCTCATCTAAAATGAAGAGTTTTCGGGTCTCCTACTCTTTGTAGATTTTTCTTCCCTTGGGCCCCACATGGCATTGTCTTAAGTGGTTCAAGGAGGCACAAAATCTCTTTTCAATGATTTAAGGTGTTTGGTAAAAATTTTAAAATAGCTTTCTAAATCCTCCAAAATCAAAAAAAAAGACTTACCTCCAATTTGGAAGTTGGGTGTAAAAGTTCTATTTGAGATACGTCAGGATTTTTTTTGTTTTAATAATGGAAGAGGGGACTATAAAAATTTATTAAGAAACCCGATTCAAGTTTTGGCAATGGAACCTTTAAAATTAATTTAAAATATTTTTATTATCGTAACCATTTAAATTAGAGTTTTATATCATTATCATGTAGATAAAGATTTTGAATTTATTTATTATATTACTAATATTAAAATATAAAATGATAAATTAATAATATTATATAATAACAATTTTGATAGTATAATATAATATAATAATGATACTGTTGGGTATAAAATACCCCCAGCCGAAGTTCGTATCTGGAGTGACCCTCTCGGGACTTTCGACTTCCGACCTTGGGCGACACATTTTCGGACTTCTCCGGCGGCCGAGCTTTCACAATGTCCCCGAATTCTATTGACGGATAAACTCCCATGACGCCTGCTACAAGTGCCGACCGAGCTCCTCCGACGGACGAACTCCTACCGCACCCTCCGGGCTTCTCCAAGATGAGCTTCTTCAATCATTTGTTAGGCCGCTCCAAGTACTCTCCGGGCTCCACGACCGGCCGACCTTCTACAGTGATCGACCATTCTCCGGACCTCTTTCAAATCTTTTCCAACCACGATCGACTCCAATCCGAACTTCTTCCAGAACTTCGACAGTGGCTGAACTT
>KE504721.1:22370-42977 GCA_000441515.1 Elaeis oleifera
TACATGCAATGATTATATATCATATTTAGATTCTAGTGTAGGATAACTTATGTTAATTAATTAGATTAATTAATTATTTCGTTGTAAATAGTAATTTTGAAAAGTTTAAATTACCATTTACCCTGCACTGAATTTCGCAACAGTTCACACATGGCCAACTATCCACATGCTCCCTTTCCCATGATTTATATTTGTCTTTTTAGTATTGAACTAATTATAACCATGCTCCAGTCTGTGGTCAGCCAATCACATGCTGTGCCCAGTCCGAGGCTGACCCAGCACACACACTACATTCTTGCATGGCCAAATAGTCCAAACACCATCCATACCCTATCCATATTATTAAAGCCATAATTTGATTTTCAACATTAGATTAATCACAGTCATGCTCCAACCCGTGGCAGGCCAAGCCACATCCTAGTTCGAGACTGATCCGATATATACACTATATTTCTTGCATAACTGGCTAATCTAGATACCGTCCACCCCATCAATTATGTTAGATCATATTTTCTTAGTCAGCAATTATCAAGCATCAATTAATTATAATTTAGATAATATCAATTAACAACATGTGATACACATATCGATAGATATAAAATATACATCAATCATACAGATTTAATTCTTATAAACATATAGGTGATCGTGTTAAAGAATTCTTATCTCTATCGATGATTGACTCAAACACATAAGCCATGAACCTTTTGATCTACAAACTCAGAAGTAAGGTATCTTATTGAACACCTTATGCAGGCAATCGCATCTTTATATGATCATAGTCAAATATAGAAATCATAGATAATTAGGGATAGTGGAGAATCATAGTAAATGACCCTAATAATATAGGTCCAAGATCCCTCCCAAGATTAACTAGTCAACCCAAGTATCTCTGGACATCTGGATCCCCATCTAATCCATAGAATTTTTAAAGAGAGAAACTCTACATAAAGAGAGAAAAAATTAAGAGAGAGAAAGTAGAGAGAGAATAGGGAGAAAACTTGTAGAGAGTGGAGACAGAAGGTAGAGAGAGGAGAGAAGGAAGAGAGAGAAAATTCTTTTTTTTTATTCTTTCTTTTCTCTTCCTCTCATTTTCTTCTTATCATTTTGAAAAATAGGGGGGATGGCTTTGGCCGACCACCCACCCATAGCATGACCCGCAACGACGCCAACTCGCGACCCAATGTCGGTAGATCTTGATGATGCCAACCTCGGCCCCCCAAGCATCGCCTAAATCTAGCAATGGTAGCCAATTTGAAGGAAGAAGGGAAGAAGAATGAGGGACGGCTCTGTTCTACACAAATCCGACATATCACCGGCCAAAATTCTAGTTACAATGACCCAATTTTCTATCAGAAGAAAAGAAAGAGAAGGATCTAGGCCTTACCTTAGCTTCGATGAGATCGAACAGTCAATTTGTCAGAAAAAAAATCTCAAGGACCCTCCATAGAAAAATCAAAGGAAACCCGAGTTGCTCCTCGACGATAGAAGAAATTTTGAGGCAAGATGGCCAGGAGGAGGAAGGATCCTTTTATAGACCATGGATCCTAGGGTTTGGCTGCCCTAGAATCCCTCTTCTTAATTGAAAATGGAGAAGAGGAAGGCTCCTATCAGGAGTCCTCCATCCCCTGCCTCATGCGCATCACACATGAGGTTTCAATTCAATTTTTTTCTTGTTTTGGTCAGGATATTACAGCATCTTCAAATAGTAGCTGATTATATGCTTTCACAATATTGCAAAAGTCAAAGCGTAGCAATAAATCAAAAAAATTTTGATCTAAAATTGTAATAAATATGTCTAGCACAGAATCGATGACTATCATTTGAAAATATTTCAGAAACTCCCTCAACCAAATCCTACATATAGATTAGATAGCAAGAGCAAATCATTCAAAGAATATATTTTCAAACAATATAAGTGGATTAGGAGTAACATTCCATAAACAAAATTAGATTGATGCAACATACCAAAGACTACACTGGTATATGCTATTAGGCAAGTTGACTATTATAGTATGATTGAAGCTTTTATTTGGTTTGGGTCCACCGGGTACTTATGTAAGCAAATCAAACCATGTAAGCTTGAATATAGCTTTGAATAATGTTAAACCCATTTCTTGAAAGGTTTGGTGCTTCTAAATAATCCCTTCAACTATAAAGGAATCATCTGGGAATGTTTAAAGATGACATGCTTAACAAGATAGGTCTTCTATATCATTATACTTATGCTGAAATATGAGTTATCACCTATGCTAGACAATATAATCAATAATCAAAGTTTAGAAACCAAGACTGGCTTATCATTCAATTTCACAACACAATCCATTGAACCCATAATTTAGCTAAAAATGAATACAATATGTATCAAACAAGCTAAAAGTATACTTCAAATTGAACTATTAAACCTTTAAATCTGACTCTATAAATTAACTTTTGTATTGTTATCAAGACAAAAGAACTTCACATTGAACCATTTATATTATTAATCAAAGCTCTAAAATATGAATCAAATTATCTTATCAAATAACTTATAAGTACATTAAAGCATGGAATATAAAAGCTACATAGCTTGTGCTTATCAAATATTATAACTAATGGAGTGTCTATTATGCCATCGTCAATGTAAATATATAGATGCTCCAAAAAGAACCTCCAACTATCCATGCACTCAATCTCCATCACAGCAAAAGTCATAGAAAATAGTCCCTTATTCCTATCAATAGAAACTACACAGAGTAATACACCACTGAAGGGCCCTTTCAAATGATAACCATTCAATCTTAAGAAGGATCAGCACCCCTCTAAATAACCCTTCTTCATTGCCTCAAAGCATATATATATCGTTTTAAATATAAAGGGTTGTTTGGATTGCACAGCCCTCTCATGTAATCGAATCTTCATCAATATAGCAGAATTTTTTGACAGAAGTAGTTCAACATACCTAAGCAGCTTAGAATATGACTCACTATACTTTTCCTCAACTCCTTATAGTACTTTTGTTATTTTATACAGCTATATTATGTGAGTCTCAATACCATATTTTTAACCAAGATTTGCTACATTAACTTATATATAGATTAGCCTTTAAATGAGGCTCTAATTTCAAGCTATCTACTTGGAGTTCACATTATTGTTGTTTATAGGCCTTACACATATATGTTGTCTCTATAAGATTTTTATCATGAAGATCCTACTATTAGGTGTATTGGATGCATAAATTCTTCAATTATATTTTGACCTAAGTAGTGGACAGTCACTTTTTATATTCATTTTATCCTTCTTAAGTTCATAATCATCCAAAATTATGTAATCTCTAAATGCAATCCTAAACTCATTCACATCTACAAATAGCTACCATTCCTCCAACATGATTAGCCCTCTCTACAATCTTAAATGGTTTGCCTTTTACATTCTGTGAGTAGATGTTTATTTTCTTATCTTACAACCAAACTCATCATCACTACTCAATGGATCAACTGATTCAATAGAGTTCACATCACTCAGTTAATCATTATTGCCATCATCCTCAGATCTCTCATCATCACCTTTATTAGTTAAATTATTTCTATTCTCATCATTTGATTCTTCCTCTATCATCCATTTACCATCATCTGAGTTAGAAAAGGATAAACTTCTTTTAATAATTCAAGCACATCATCTTTCCTACCAACTGCCACTCCTCCAACTTCTCCTCTAACTTACACTCCAACTTTCCCTTTAACTTAGACCCCCAACATCCGCCTCAACTTTTCCTCCTCCAACTTGCCCTCCAATTTGACCTCCAATTTGAACTTCACCTATATCCCATCTAAAAGGTATGACTATAGAAGGAACTAGATTATCATCATTATCTTTAACAAACAATTAAGTATATCTCCTTAACTCTTTGATGTATGCTAACATACCGATCACATCATTATTATTTTTAATCAAAAATCTACTGACATATAAGATAGTATGATTCACATCCCTTCTATGAATGAGTGTATACAAATCAACCATCATTTTCAGAGATAAGTAAAGATCTTCATCTATAGCATCGATCCAATTCTCGATCTCCATAGTGCACAACCAAATTATGATAAGTCATTGCACCCTTGCACAAATCAATCACTATATTAGTTTATATACAGTTAATAATTGATCAATTAAAAGATGGTATTCCGATAATAATGGTTCAAAAATGCAATTAGACAATAAAATAATAATTCAACTAAATTTGTGATTCCTAATTAATTTCATATCATAAATTTGTAAAGTTGTCAATTGATAGCCAACCTCTTTAGCTACATTTGAAAAAAAAGAGAAGAGAAAAATGAAAGCAATATTTGAAAAAATCTACCTACTCTACGAGCTTGGGCCACCATAGGGGGAGGAGACCACCAATGGAGTTTATTTACAACTATAGGTTTATTTTATAAGTATTATTCATTTACAATATCATATGAGGAAAGAGACTACCTACGGCTATTTTAAAAATTTTACCACTAAAGCTACAAAAAAGAAGAGAAAATAGAGGTGCTTTGTCAATATGTCAGATATGCATACATGCGGTTGGGAAAAAGCATATGCATTATAAAAATAAAATTTATCAAAAAATAATAAATTTATCATTCCTAAAATATAATGAGCTAGCTCTTTATTGCTTGTAAGGTCTTGTTAATAGGAGGTGCTTTCATAATTTTGCGAGATTTATCAAAGAAGGTTGGTGGATTTTGTAATGAGAAACCCTAATCTTATGGAAAAAGAGGAAGATGAGATAGAGAAAGATGATGAAGAGATGGAAAAAGGGTCAGGATTGACTGGGTTATTACTAGGTTTAAACATATGGTCATTTCAAATTTTTGAAATGGCTTGAGTAACGCCGTTACATCTCAAGATTATAAATATAAGTTTTTCAAACTATGGATGTAAGTGTAATAGATGCCAATCTCAAGAAGATTTTTTTTAATTTACTCTAATTATTTTTAACTAAAAGATTGTATATCCAGATAAGGGCTACATCAATGCCTCTATCTGGATATGTATAACCTTATAGTACAAACATATATCTGCTAGATGAAAAATTAAAAATAATAATCATAAATAAAAATATTTTAAATAAGTTATCAAAAAATATAAAAATTATATCTAATCGAACTATATGGATAATAGAATTTGAAAATTTATTATTTGTTCAAATAATTTTCAAATCATTTTTGATAATATACTATAACAAATAAACTATTTTTATAAGAAAATATCTTTGAAGCAACTATAATAGTTATCATAATGCTATAACATCTATTCTTGCCTTATATACTGTAAGGTTTGCTGCTTATCAACTTCAAGCTTGGGATCACAATGAGGATAAATAAGTATGAAATCAGTGTGTATATTTGATAGAATAACAATAAAATAAATATATAATTCAAAATAATAAATTCTTTACAAATAACTATTCAATTATGTACACAATATGATAAGATATCATGTCAAAGAAGATAGTTGAAAATTAATGTACATATTATTTTTATGATCATAATTTATTGTATAGTTTGGGATATTATTTTCTTTGTTTTAGACTAAAATCGAGATACCAAACAAATGGCAGTGTAAGAATATTTGTGTGGTGTGCCACTGACCTATAGTCGGAATTTGAAGAAGATAAAATTGAGTTCAATTGCTTTGAACCTTCATGAACTATTGAGATCATGGAATGCTATCTAAATCTATTATAAATCTACAATAAAAACTAGAGCAAAATAAAGAACAAGATATATAAAGCGATTTCATTATCCTCCAAAGGGTCTACTTCTATGATTACAATCTAATATTTATAATACTTTTAATAAGTAAGATGGATGCTAATACTTAGCTTTAGATACTTATCTTTACTATTACGTACCACATGCCAACATAGGGAATGCTTTCTTTCTTCTCACATCACCACTACTCATTTTGGACATTTATTTTGTTATGGTGTGCCATATAAGCCACTACTATCCCACTTGATGGATAGTATTACCCTCTTTTCACATCATGGATAGTGGGGAGATGAATACAACTATTTATTTTGAATATTTATTATTTTTATTATATGCCATATGGACTACTATTCCTACCATAATATATAGTATGATTATTTCTCCGATGTCATGAGAGTGGTAATAGTTGGCAAGCCACCAGCCTAAGACTTTGCTCCATTATTGCTTCATTCTAGGCCACTAATTCTTATCTTTTAGTTATACATCTTGGTTACTCGACCTACACATTTGACGTATCAGCCTACATTCTTTGTGTATCCACCTACACTACTCTTAACATATCAACATACACCTTTGATGTATCAGCCTGTATCCTTGGCATATCGACCTACATCCTTGGTATTTCGGCCTACCTTTTCTGATACTTTTTCTGAGATTGGCATCTTTCTAATTGTAATCGATCTAGTAACTATATATTTCATCTAATTATCCAATACTTTGGCTTGCTAACCTGCTGACCAATAACTGGGTATACTAATTATATTCTCCATCTATACCTTAATATTTGATCAAAGGTGGATATCCTTCCAGAACCTCTAACTTGGCTTATAAAAATTATCTCTTCTCAAGATTTACTATTACTCGATCTGTACTAAATGGCCATTCGAGGTCTGCTATTGATCAGTCTTTGTATCATAACTATTGATATGAATATGGTGTAAACAAATCTCAATATGCGATAATTGACTAATGAAATATTTGGCTTTATTCGAATCAAAGATAAAAGGTTACAAACAATTACTATTTTACATCACAACAATCAATATATCATTATTTTAAATTTTCATTTAAATCATATCTAGTTTCATTGCATTGCTATTATAACTTTTCTCTTTGTTTGATCGATAAATTTTGACATCACTTGATGATGTTTTCTAGATCAACATTCAAGTTAATACTTTAGCACCTATCTAATAACAACTATTCATATTTTATATGCAATTGGTAAACTAACTTGATTACCAAAAAATTAGCATAATTTAGATAAGTTGGCAAAGGAACCTAAGACTCATGTATACATCTGCTAGATCCTTTAGATAAGTTGCTTGATATTGTTGGCTGAACCTCTGTAAATATATGGATGTATGAATATTGATGCATATGTATGAATATTGATGCATATGATTAAAACATCAATGTTATGATTTAAGAGTTCTAAGAATATGATGAATGTTTATTTAGTGCATTATGATATGATTTTTATACTCGATTCTTTAATAGAAGTTTTAAACTTATCCATTGCATCAAGTGAGAGAAATCTCTTTCCCGTAGGGATATTCATTAAGACATCTACGAGCAAATATCTTAATACCCATTTTCTATTTATGTAAAGGGAACAAACTAAAAAACAAGAATCACACTATCAGAGCCATTCTCAATATCTGATTCACTCTGCTTCACCGGTCTGGAAGGAAGTCCTTAAAAAGTCTTGAAAGTATTTCGGCAATCCACAATATCAATAATCAGGAATGGAAGGCAAACTTCATTCTGGTATGACAGTTGGTTAGATGAAAAAATGCCTAATGAAAGATTCCCCACACTGCTTGCTCTTACAGATAATCGAGATTTAAGTGTTGCTTCATTCCTCTCGAAGCCTAGTTTAATAGATAATTTCAAATTATCGCTTAGTTATACTATCACTTCTGAACTTATGGCCTTGAAGTCTCTACTTAGCAGTATAAATCTCACACGGGGGAATGACAAAAATTTTTGGAGATGGGCTTCCAATGGGACTATTTTAGTTCGAAGTCATTATCACTTCCTTAAAAATGGAGGAATAACATCACAAATCAGACTCATCATCTGGAAGCTGCCAATACCTGAAAAAGTAAAAAATTTTGCCTGGTTAAGCTATTACAACAAAATTCTCACTGCTGAAAATTAATCTTTGAAAGAAAGAAGTTAGGGGTCCTGAGTTTGCCCCATTTTATAGCGAACAAAGAGATACCACAGATCACTTATTCACTCAATGCTCTTACTCTAATCAGCTTTGGACATTGCTGTCTTAAGAGGGCAAGCGAGACCAGATGCTCTCGACCTATAGAGAACTCTGGGGTTCTTGGCGAGATGCAGATGTAGGCAAAGAGGAAAAAAAGCATGGAATAGTCTCTTGGCCATTTTTGCTAGTGCATCTGGAATGAACGGAACAAACGTTTGTTTGCATTCGAGGCTCGTTCCCACTTGGAAGTTGCAAAATCTGTTATCCACTTTTTATCGACTGGATGGCTAGAGATGATAACCCCACTTCATATTTCTTGGGCAGGTTCTGAAATAATTGGACACCGAGGACAATAGATTCTCTTCAGATGCAGAGTTTTTTCAGATACAAAGTTTTCTTCGTCAAAGGCCACAAATGGGAATAGTATTGTTTAACATTAAACAATACAGCTATTGGACGATTAATATCTCTGAACTCTGTGTTGGCTCAAAGTTGACAGGATTTTAGGTACCTTCTCAGTACGATAGGTCTTCAGATGATGTCCTGCTGAGTACCTCTGCAGCTAAACCTTAGGCTAAGGGGCAAAATGCTTGTCAGATAGCACCTTCACATGACCTCACCTTCTTCCCACAATCATTTATGGTGGGACCCATGTTATTATACTTTTGTCGCCTTATCTCTTTCCAGCTTAAACATATGCTGTAATTATCTTTATCTTAAATATATTATGAAGGAGCAACTTACTCCCTCATTTATCTCAAAAAAGAATCACACTATCAGAATTTCCAAGAGTATTCACATATCATAACGAGGAGCTCCAGACTCTTTTTTTTTTCTTTTAATGTCAATATTTTTGCATTGAAATGCTTTTCTTAAGTAATGCTTTTGAAAGCTATTTGTCTCATAACTATTTTTTTATTGTTTCTGTACTAGGTAACAATCAAAAAGGTTCGTTCTTCACTTCTTGCTATGTACATATGGAGAAACACTATCGGTGAAAAGGTACTTTGGGAATGTGAATTGCTATATTATCTATATCTAGAACAATAGTTCCAATTCTAGGACAATGATTACACTCATTAAATCTATAACAACAATATAACTTTCTATTTTGTATTTAGTTATTTATCATTTTTAGATAACAAAAGGTTATTTGTAAATTTTAGACTTGATTTTTATACAATACATGTTTCATGTTTGGATGTATGTCAATTGCCCCAAGAGCCCTTTATTTTAATGTGAGGGTCTAAATATTCTAGTTTTGTTGGTTACAACTAGTTGGGTTCAGCTATCTCAACTCAGCACCAATTAGCAATATCTAAAATTCTATTGTCATTCCTTCAAATCCTTTCATCTTATGCTTTGTAATTTTGTTAGTTGAAATCAGTTATAATCAACTGTGCCCAGCATACCAAAGGTCAATAATTTTACAATGCTATTTTTTTCATCTTTCCTTCTATTCTTCCCTTCATTCCTCTTGTTCCCACTAAATATTTCTACCAAGAGAAAGCCACATGTTCTATTTCGTTGGACTAGTGCATGGTTGCCTTCATTCTTGTTCTTTGATAGAAGAGGTCAATAGGCAATGGGCAAGGGGCTGCAGACAGGAAGAGTTTATCTTATCCAGGGCAGAATTTAAGCTTATATCCATCAGCTGTACCATCTTGGTAGCACCTCATGATACTATCTGGTCGTTGTTAGCCACTTAATACTACCATATCTTCAGCAAGAAACAGTAACCGGTTCTGTATTTGCTTTATTGCAAAACATGACCTGATTCTACCAACTAGAAATGCAGCAAATATTTAACATTTTACATAAACATGTGTATAAGGATCCATGTGGGCAATATATTTAATCCCATATCGGTTATTCATTGAGAAGATCTTGGATATTTATATAAGATCAAGAAATCCAAAACATATCTTTCGGTTGGTATTTTTGATATTTTTGGGTGAGATCCTGAATTGTTGCAAAAAATATCATAACCCACCGGTCTATAGTTCATATAAACTAGGGATACTACAGCACGAGTTCATTATGGATTTAGATCCTTAGCATAGCGAGAATACCAGGGCTTAAATCGGGGGAGTATATGAGGACCCATGCAGGCATGTGTTTAGTCCCACATCGATTATTTGCTGGAAATATCTTGGATACTTGTATAGGATTAAAGAACCCAAATAATACATTTTGATCAACCTTTTTGGATGAGATCTTGGAACTCTTTTTTTAAAAAAAAAAAAGAGATTGCTAAATATATATTTTCAGAATTATGTAGTTGTGGGATCATGCATAATGATCAAATTATCCTTCCTCTTAATTTAATCTCATGTTTCATGCATGTATACAAATGAATGTTCCAAGACCTTAAGGCAGAAACCTTTATTCCAAATGTCTTGCCTGGATTTGACCCCAAAAAGAGGCCATAACTTAGATCACTTGAGTGATTGTGTCTGGGTGTTGATTCCCAGCCACTGGCTAGTTCATGGTGAACTCAGACCAAGTAGGGATGAGTCCAACTTGGTCTGAGTGTCTTGACCCTGCTGCAGTTCCATGGCAACTTCGTTCTGCTGACTGCAAATTTCACTCAACTTGCCAATGGAATCTCCGTGCTTTTTCAGTTGCTCCGTCATATTCATTACACCCTTCAGACTTCCAGATCTCCAATAAACAATTACTGAAATGAGTACAGATTATGGCAATTTTACTTTCCCCGCAAAATATGATACTTCCAATCCCCCAAGCTTTGCACCAATGTTGGTCATTTAAAATTAGGGACCTAAACTGGCATTCAGAAAACCTGCTAATATCAGTCTATCATCATTCTTCCAAGTAAAATCATAAAAGAAAATGCATTCAGTTTCCATCTGTAACATTCGACAACTAGAACAAATGCTAAGGCTTCCTCATTTAACAGATACCACAGTCTTCTGTGGGTTTCTTGTGCAAATTGCTGAGAGGAAAAGTGGTGATTTGATGCCATATTCTCATGTAACTTAATAAATATGGGATATAAATATTACATTAGACTAGATATTTTTAAAGCCAGAACCTCCTCTTGACTAAGTACAAACAACACTTGAAAACTTAACAGCAGAACAAATAAATTAAAACTAAAGGAAAGATCAAGATGCATATTAAACCTATACATGCGAGTTTTTTGAGCTAGTTAGCAACTGGATTCTGCCCTTGAGAGATTGACTTCAACTTCATATACATGTCAGAAGAAGCATAAGCGAAGTCAGACATAGCCCGAAAGAGCTCTGGCAAATGTGTCTTGAGACTTCCGAATGATTTCTCCCTCACCTGTTTGCACAACTTCCTGTGGTTGTCCTCTTCATCATCTAGCCGGAGCTTTACAGATTCTACTGCAAACTTCCTTTCTGCAACAGGGTCCTTTTGAGTAGCTCCCTCAGTACCCTCTTGCATAGCCTCCTCAGATAATGCTGTTGCCCTCCTCTGCGAATACTTGCTGTACCAATCCTCAAATGCCCGTGTCTTCTTCAGATATTCCTTATGGGTCTCATCGCATTTCTCTTTCTGTTCAATTCCTCCTGTTGAAGTGTCACTATTGTGTTGATGACCGCTGAAAAGCTAAGAATAGCACTCTTAGCCAGCTCATCTGGAAGCTTCTCAAGATGGTCACGCCATGCCAGTAGGAGGGCCTGGATAGGGGGTTGATGTGGCCTTGGTGGAGATGACACTCTCTCCTTCAAGCTACTTTCAATGGGGATAACGTTAATTTCAGCCAATTATTAAGAGCTTGGATGTAAACTTTGTGATGGCTCACAAGTTTATCAAACTGTGAATGCCACTCTTTCACAATTTCGAACAGCTGGAGTGTGCGTTTGTAATGATGTTCGCTTGTTTCTTTGGGAGCATTTGTGATGTCTAGGATTTTTAGGTTTGATACAATTTTCAGCTGGTTGTCATGATGCACATACATGGCTTCCCACATTTTGGCCATCCTGGTTAAAGAAAGATAATAAGTGAATATGATATTACACTCAGTTGCAAGGTAAATAAAAGCATCTTATCTAAAGCGAATGCCCACAAACCAAACAATATGATGGGCCAATTCTTTATGCAGTTGGATCACAGGTTGCTTTGAGTATACGGCATTAAGAAAGAAGATAAAGTTCCAGTCATGCATCTGTTTCATCAAATAAAATGCATAAGAAACAGAGAGGTTGGAATTGCAAATCTTAGTGCAAAGGGGCAGCTATAATTGTGGTTGGCTAGAGGTTAGCAACACTATTTCCATCTGTTCATAACATAATCTTACACTAAAATGATCAAAATTAAGGGAAAAAATCTATTTGATAGTGGTACATCCAGCTTGCCAAATGTAGATCTTTAGGCAGGTGTATTTTTTTGTGCAAGTCTATGCCTTGTTAAGGTAACACATGGAAACTGGATAGTGTAGCATGCAGGCTTGCAGCAGCATAGAGACAGGAACATACAGTCGGTATAATGAAGATCAATCAAATTTGTTAATTGTCAAGCTTGAGATACGCACGTCTTATCTGACGGTGAGTTCCTTATAGTAGGAATAATGTGCTAAGTTAGATAGGGTTCAGATGAGGACATCATTCTATGTCAATCAACTCATCTTGCTGAAGATTTAAGCAGATCCACTAGAAGGTTGGTGTTCGACGTTCCCTATCCATGCATGCTGGTTGGTTGTTAGCTGAAACTTTCAAACGGCTTACCTGACATGGCTGGCATGATTAAACTGTGCTGATTTTTCAAAATTCTCACTATTACTCAGAGGATGCATTTGGTTCGCGGCTGAAATTAGAATCGGTATCAGAATCGGAATCAGAATAGATTGGAATGGGAAACGGAATGGCCATGTCCTTCAATGTGTTTGGTTTGTGACTATAATTGAAATCGGATTTGAATATTAGGGAAGAGTAGGGATTGGATTTTGGAGGATTGGCGTATTCCGTTCACCCTTGAAATCGGAATCGGAATGGGACTCCCCCCAACCAAACGGCTAGAAAGAGAGTCCCTCATTCTCATTCCCATTCCAAAGTCCATCTCCTCCCAACTAAACATGCCCTGAATGTTATTCCAAGGAAAGGACATGGAGATAAAATTGTGCGAACACATGTGGTGGACTTAACAGTGAGCAATAAGATGAGATGTATCATGCAGTTACAGATAAATGAAATACAAGAGTATTATTCATAGAGGAAGGATTTAAGTGCTATGTGTGGAACCAAGTGAGAAAGATATAATATTAGTTTGACAGAAAGATATATTTCTACAGATCTGGAATGCATTTAAGATGGAAATGGATAATCGGTTGGTTCCTCAAAACTAGATACGATTTTTGAAAAAAGATCAAAGGTCAAAGAACTAATTTAGGATTGGAATCATAAGGTTCAAGATGGAAGCAATTTAGAAAAGGAGCGGCTGGGGAAAAAGGGTTAGGTTTTAGGAGACTGTGAGATGCAATTGGAGAAAACAAATGTAGAAGACTAACTATACTACACAAACAAAATGAGAACATAAGATTGACTAAAAAGGCTAAACAAGATCACTTAAAGAAAGAAACTAAAACACAATTTTGAAGAAAAACTGCTAGAAAATGCAAAAAGGTAAGCAAATTCTGGACCTAAATCTTCAAAATGACTTACTCATCAACAAGTTCCACT
This sequence comes from Elaeis oleifera, assembly GCA_000441515.1. Taxonomy (NCBI): domain Eukaryota; kingdom Viridiplantae; phylum Streptophyta; class Magnoliopsida; order Arecales; family Arecaceae; genus Elaeis; species Elaeis oleifera. The sequence goes on from KE504721.1 coordinate 36,002, forward strand.
AATTTTGGATACAGCTGTCTATCTCGCAGACGTTCAACTTCTGAGACTGTTGAATCCATTGACTGCATATCAACTATATATCTTGTATGCAAATGACTTACAGCTGCTTTAGTTCTTTCTAGTGCTTCGGTACTGGTACCACGTTTCTTTGCCTATTAAGCAAAGCAACCTTCCTCTGATACTCAATTTTCATAAGCTCACCTGCCTGCCTTTCATGAATTAATTTACCATTAGATTTAGATTCTGATGAAAGCTGTAATAATAGTCAAAAAATAGGGGCAAAAAGGATGGCACTCTGCAAAAACATGGTTGGAACAATTACAAATAAAGATATACATTCCGAAGGCTGGTAGAAACTCCAAGTCTGTAGCAGCAACAATTATGGTTGGCTTTACAACTAACACAAAAAAGAAGGTGAGCCTTGGTGCAATGGTACAATGTCTCCATTGTGACCCGAGCATGATAGATTCGAGACATGGAAACAACCTAACCTACATGCAGGGTTAAGACTATGTGCATCTGATCTTCCCCAGATCCTACAATGGTAGGAGCCTTGTGCATTAGTCCACCCCTTTCCAACAGACTCAAGAGACATAAATAAGAATTTTTGGTCACCCAATTAACACATATTTGCACGATCAAAGGATGATTTGTCCCCATGGGTAAAGGTCTGTTTCAGCAATTTCAACCAAATATTAGAATTTCAATCACAAAAGTCAACCAAACTACCAAAAAAAAAAGAATAATTTTTATTTTGAGATACTCAAGATCATATTAGGACTTAGGAATGAAACCTTAATTACACCATATGCATCAAATATATTACAGGAATGTAACAATCCACCTAGAATCACATTTCTTGTGCACACTACTTAAGAATTGGAATAAAGTAAGATCCCACAGATCATGCTTCCTTTTACCAAATTTACTTATTTGGCAAGTTTGCTAAAGAACAAAGACAATAAATATCTTTAGCTCTTCAAATATTGATTTTTTCAGCATTAATTCATGTCAAATTAAGTGGAATTTTGGCTGACTCCCCTCTAGATCATCACAGGGAGAGGCATCGCAAGAGAAGGGGTGTCAAATTTTGAGTGACTTGCTCTCGGAGTGGGAACAGGCCTAGCTTTCAAAACGGAACAAATGGGGGATATGAGGTGTCATTAATGGTCCCATGTTGTCTCTAAGATTCTGTGGAACAAGAAAAGGTCCCCTATCGGCCCTCAAACAGCAACAAAGCTCACTTCAATTAGTTCAGTCAGTGTCTGCCGAAACCAACCAAATTTTCTTTTTAGTTGGCTTTCAATCATTTCATGCTAAAACTAATCTATCAGCCCCAAACAGCAACAAAAGCTCATTTCAATTAGTTTCAGTCAGTTGCTGTCAAAACCAACCAAAATTTCTTTTCAATTGGCTTTGGATCATTTCAAGCTAGAACTAGTCTATTTCATACACACATACGTACATACATATGTATGTAGATACATGCATTCATACATACATCACAAAAGGTGGATCATCTGCAAATGCAAATGAAAATACTACAAGGGCATGTTCAAATAAAGATCCACTATTAATTTACATGTATCAATAATAAGACCAAGGTCATACCCAGCAGCAATTGTTAAACAGCCTTACAATGTTTCTGTGCTTGTTCACAAATTTAATATTACATTGGCGAAATGGCAAGTCTATGAGAAAATCCACCTTTCCAAAGGTGTCATACTTTAAATAATAGGAACCAACGCTAGTCAGGCCTGTAAAATGCCATTTGCCAGTCAACGGCAATGTTTTGTTGTGTCATGATATAGCTGCCATGTCAACATGACATAAACCATTCTTTGTACTTTGTAGCAGCTCAATATGTATGTCACTTATCTGTGAATAGTTACATACCAATGTATACATGGACATTTTGTTCCACTATGTTGGTTACCAGCTTACCACATCAACAAAGTCAGCTAAGCCTTATTAAGGTGATGTCAGGCAAGAACCTTCCATAAATTCAAACACCAAAATTGATAGATGATGCCATAATCATTTAGTAGAGCTGCATCTTATGAAGAACCAAATACCTGGGATGTTAAAGGAACTGAACACTTCGGTAAAGTGCCAACAAGAAATCACTTAACTATTCAAAAGACAGATATTCAAAGTAAAACTCTGAAACTCACTAGAACAAAGTCCTAACAATACCATCATCTCTCCTTAATTGTCAAATAGGGGGACAGTATTTAAAAAAGTGGGGCACAAGTCAGGATGTTGGGACTCCCACTAGGGCAAGATGCAATCCTTCCATGATAAGGCCTATACCTCATGTAGTTTCATTAAATATGTAAAAATCTAAAATAAAAAATGAAAACATGCGAAAACAAGCAAGGTGAATGATTCAGCTCGGTCTTTTCTAGGACTCATTTTCATACAAATATTGTAAGGATATTTGTATGAAAAAACAGCTTGCTTTAGTTCAGTATCATCATGTTCTAATATCTGTAACAAGATTGATGTGTATAACAACATATCATATCGATCTAACCTATGTCCACACTCAGTATACAAGATAGCTAAAAGATCCATTGGATAACTTCCATTGGTTACCAACATCATCAGAGCCTGATGTGAATGCATCAAAAATATAAATTAAAGCATAAAGCATGTGGCTCTCTATATTATGCATATGCATACATTAATATGAGCTTGCTGAACATGGCTTCAAAGTGTGTTATAGGTGCAGTGTGAGGCAAGTTAAGTCTCAAATAAGCCACTTGACAAATGAACAAGAACTATATGAACAAGAACTATGATCGTTGACTAGGGAATTAAGTTACACACAAACACCTACAAGGCAGTTTATTTGAAGCTGTGGAATTTTTTAATAATTTAGCAATCTTGTCAATAAAGAAAATGTGAAATGAAATCAAGGAGAGTTTTTCTATTTGATGAACTAATTTTCATATAATAAATAATAAACATGAAATAGGTCTTGTAAGCACCAATGGACGGTTATGCCTCAATCTAGGATTTCTAACAGTAATGGTAAAAGTACAAAGGCACATGCACGCATATTTACACAGCAATATGGGGGAAGAATAGAGGACAATCAGCATCCTCTTAAAAAGAAATGTAAAGAGATAACCTGATTTCCTCAAGCTCATGGACCAAGAGCTCTTTTTTGCCTCTTGAATGACAAGACACAAACAAAAGAATACAAATATTTTATTGATAAAGATAAATTTTGTCTAGTGTACAGCACTGGGACGCTTCTATAACCTACACCCAAGACCCATTCCTGATCGTAGCACCAATATCACAACATTTCAAAGCAAAATTGGCATAGGTACAGGTGCCGGGATGCCAAGACCCTAATGTACTAGCTGTACCAATCGTACAGGTCTACCTAAATGCGCAGCGACAGTGTTGTAATGATCATACCAGTCAACAACAACAATTTTTCATGTTTTTGATGTTTAATTTCAATATGTACTATTCATAACAATGCCATACAGTTCCAATGGAAAAAGGACATGTGGTTCAGTACCGATATTAAAACTTGGTTTATATAGTTTTCCCTATGTACACAACAAGCCAATTTAAACTGAAAAAAATGAGTAATGACAAAAAGGCGGTTAGAAATTAGATCATAAATGAAGCTAAATGGAAATTTATTATGTACCTTCACTTCATCATATAGTTTTTTCTCCCATGCCAACATCTTATCCAACACGATGGCATGAGTTTCCCATTCATCATTATCAAAATCATTTCTTCCATCATTGGCATGAGGAATGCCTTTGAATGACCTGTTCCATGTGATGACTCGCATGACAATGGCAGAATGGTCAATGTGTCCTATGAACAAGGACGCATATAACTATTATTAAAACACAAATAACAATTAACACAATATAAACAATATTATTTGAGAACAATTTGCAAGAACAACATATATAAATAAATAAAAGGGATACATGGTAGATGGAAATGACTTAGTTGTTCAGTTTTAATTCCAGTATGTATTAATGAGTATCTGCAATATGTAGTGCACATGCTTTATCTCCATGAAGTGGGCCCCCTAGCATTAGAAAAGCTTATCACAAACAAAAGCATATGGACCAATAATGCACTTTACACCAAGAGAAAGAATTGTGTCTCCAATAGTCATAAAATAATAAAAGCTTTTAAGTGAAGGCCTTGAAGGAGCATGGATTATTGTGATCTTTTAAGCATGCAGGTTCTATCTTATTGGAGATGCTTTTCGCCTAAAAAATGCATTAGGATTTGAAAATCTATTATAGACTTATGCAAAAGTGGTTGGCATGCTTGGCTCAATTTTGGTTGGGCTTGAATAAGAATTCTTGTCTAACAGGCCAGACCAAACCAAGAATTTAAAGCCCACATAATTTTTGGGGCAGGTTCAAGCTAACAAAAAGTCTAGCTAGGCTTGACCTAGCCCAACTTGAATTATCACTCAACAAAATTAATCTGTATAGTTTATTATACATAACTAAATGAAATCATGAAATCTAACATGCTTCTTCCACCGCTTCACCCCTATTTTCCTCGTTGTTATCATCTCTTAATCACCTTCCTCTTATACTACACCAAAGCATTGCCAAGCATCTCCTGCTATCCTCCTTCTCTCCACCCTTCCCTTTTTCTCCCCTATCTCTAGACCCCTTCTTCATTGCTAAATAATGGAGCCTTGAAAATCACATAACACACTCTAGTCAGGCACCTAAGCACCATTGCCAGAGTACGTTTCCACCTCTTACCATCTCTCCCTCCCCCTCTATCCCTCTCTTTCTCACTCCCTTTCTAGAATCCACTACTATCAACACCTTTCTTGCCCAACCATATCCAAATCCCTCACCTCCCAAGAACGAACCTTTGCCACCGCCACCGCCACCACCTGCTCTCTCTCTTTGTGCGTATACCATAGCAGCTATAAATGATTTGGATCAAGTTTGGTGTGTTTTTTTTTTTTTTTTTGGTAAGATTTGACCAAGCCATTCTTGTGCTTAAAATTTTACAAATGCATCACGCTCAAGAAAGTGAAACTTAGCCCAAGGACAGATTAGGCTAGGATCGGCCAACATTTAAAACTGGATAATTAGTCATGCCCAACCTAAACCTGACCCTGCGTTGTCAATGTCCATGTCTACTCTGCAAGCCAAAAGAAGACTCATATTAATTGTTGAACATTACCATGTGAAGTCTTCAGAATCCAGAGGCATGTAGCTGCACTCTGATGATTTTGCATTAGTAGAAGATCAGCTACTGGTCACAAAATTTTAATCATTTAGCATCAATTTTTGTGGTGTGTGCCTTCATTAACCAATCTCTCCTCCTACCCTAGGACATAAAAATTCAAGACCAAAAAAATAGAAGGGTCATCAAAATTTGATGGTTCGTTAAGTAAGTTAATCTTTTCAAACTTAGTGGTATGCCCATAAACCATTGCGAATAATTTGGTTAGACCCTTACCCAATAAATAATCTCTAACAGACCCTTAACTTTATCTAATTTGATGGTTCGTTAAGTAAGTTAATCTTTTCAAACTCTATCTAAATCCATTAGACCCTTAACCCAATAAACTAATCTCCAATAAACATCACTTATCTGAAAAGCATTGATATGCTTCAACAGAACTTATAGCCTAACCAGAACTCTGTAGCTTGGACTGCACCAGGATTCTTATATTAAACACATTAAGCTGTTTTTAGCATTATCCACTGTAGGAAATTGCCTAGGCCTCTCAAGTTCCAACTTAAAAACACATTGATGAACCAGACTTTCTACATTTATCGTTGTCCCATCAAAAGTTGGATCACAGGCTTTCCTTTTGCTGCCTTCTATAAGCATCCTACTTCAAAAAATTTCTCCATGTGTCCTTCCCTCCGACAAAAATCTTTGGAAACCACATGAAAATCTCTCACGTGCACAATACAGCCTTTCTTTACCCTTTTTTTTCTTTATGAGAATTGGCCATCACACCATTATAATACAATGACACATCCAAGGCACTCAGCAGAAGCTTACCGTCAATACATTTTGATTTCTTATCCCACTTGACCCAAAAGAATGGCACCCAATATTATACTGACTGTAGGCTTTTCGAAGTAATGATTTTTATTATGGCACCGCACAACATTGGCTAATGGGAGGACAAGCTTAGACAGAGGGCTGAAAATTTTGAGGAGAGAAATGATAGAGGTAAAGCAAAATCCTAGTTGAAGATATTTTTAGGAGTAAAATGGTTCAGAGCATAAAACTTCATGGCCTATGGAGAATACAATGAGCTCAGAAAGAGGCGGCATTTAACCAAAGATACATACCTCTATTATCAGCGAAATTAGAGTGATAATGCAAGCGAGTGGCCTCAAGCATCTTCGACACCTCGTGAGCACTCTCCGATGCCTTGAGGAAATGGTCATCAATGTCCGTCAGGACCTGGAGTAGATTGATGCTGGAAGCAGCAACCGCCACCATTTTTCCCCTCTTGGCATCTATGGGCGGCGCCGAGGCTGCATGCTGGTGGTGCACCGCGCCGCCTGGCTTCTGCTTCTTGCCCGGCTTCGGCGCCAATGGGGGTTCCAAGACCACCTTCTCCGGCGTCATCGGCGAGTCATCATCAGCACCGGTCACATCGTGATCGATGGCGGGCGTCGGCGGTGATGGGGCTGATCTTTTGAAGCTTTCCTCCGGGGCCTCCTCTCTTTCCGGCCGGATCTCCTCAGGGTGGCCCAGGGACGGGCCGGGCATGTTCTCGTCCATGGCGAAGAAGTAGTCCCAGGTGGACTCCGCCGGCATTGGCGGCGGTGGAGGGGTTTGCGGAGGCGGCGGCGGGGCGGGGAGGGGAAGGGCTCGGCGGCGGCAGGGCGGCGGTGACGACGGGGGTCCTCGAGGCTCTCCGGCCCTCCTCCTCCTCCTCCTCCACCACCGACTCCTCCTCCTCCTCGCGGATGGAAGGCGTCCG
>KE504721.1:42997-65779 GCA_000441515.1 Elaeis oleifera
AACTTGGAAGGGAGCTTCTCGGAGGGGGAAGGTCAGGCATGCTGATGGAGCGCTGGAGAGGGGAGGGGAGAAATCCGGCAGTGGAGGGGGAGGGGAGGAAGGGTGTCCACCGGGGCTGGACGGCGGCGGAGGCGGCGGCGGCGGCGGAGGTGGAGGCGACGGCGGAGGGTGGACGCCAGTACCGCCGGCGACGGAGGCGGGGCGGCGGCGGCTTCGCCCTGGCCGAACTCGCTGAGGCGGCGCCGGTGTTCTTGATGGCGACGGCGTAGGCGGAGTGGGCTGCGGCGAAGGCATTGCGTGCGGTCACCGCCTCCTTCATCCATTGCTTCCGCTCCCGGCATCGCGTCACCGCCTCCTCATTGTCCACCCGCGACTGCGCGCACCCCATTCTCTCCTCTCTCTCTCTCCTTCCTCCTCCAAAGCTCACGCCTTGCTTTAGCTTCTAAGGGAGTGGGAGACGACGAGATCCACAGCGAGGGTATGGTCACCAGGGGAGGGCGTGGTGGCGCATCTGGTTCCCAGAAAAGGTAGAAGCGGAAGCAGCGGCAAGGACGGAAGCGGGGAGCGTGCCGGGACTTTGGCCGCTCGAGGAACAGGGTGGGCCCTGGGTAGCAGCATCTTTTTTGAATTTGGGTCCAGGGAGCATTGATTGGTCCGCATAGTCCAGAGGGATTAGACACGGCCGTTATGACTTTGTGCGGGGAATTAAAGAGGCTTGATGGAGGTATTACCTGCGGCGGAAGCTTGCTTCGGACAGCAGAATTTGTATGGGCCTGCTGGCACATGTGTTGCCCGTCCATGGAAGTTTCGATGGCTCTGATTTCTATCTAGTTCTAAGTTTTATATTATTTATATAATTTAATACATGATATACTTTTGATTTTACTTGGCAGTACTTTATGGTGTTTATTTTTTATTTATTATTATCGCAGAAATATTTTTAAGACAGTGTATTAGAACGAAAATTGTGATGTAAAAAAGAATTAGAAGTGTAAATTTTTTTTTCTGAAAATGAACAATTTTCAGAATCCATCAAGGATATGTAGTAAAATGCCAACCAGCAAGGATAGAAACATGAAGACCGAAGGAGGAGGTAGATTAGAGGGTCGAATAAATGAACAGCGATGAGGTTTGTTCCTTAGCTTCTTAACCACATGCTGCTTTGTCACATTGTTCAAAATTAAATGCCACTGTAAAACCAGAATCACATGTTCTGCACTTCGTACCACCTTCATGCTAGCAATGAAGATTCTGAAATTCTGTCCAAGGTAGCGACGTTGTGACAACTATATTCCATGCCAATTGGTTATCCTGATGTACCTTGTCCATTCTCCTGTCAACCCATGAGCCAAAAACAAATTGGAGCCCCTCTTCCTGATGTCCTGAATTCTAAAATAAGTTTTTGAAAACCAAAAGAGATGGGTTAATTGAAATACCTCGAAATGATGAAATCAAAATTTTCAACAGATTTGTTTGGACCAAAACGATTCGAACAATAATTAATCACTGGTCGGGTGTGTAATCACAAAAAAAATACATGATTTTCATAATCCAAATATCTTGCAATATTACAATAAGAATTCTCTCTCATTTTATTTAGCAAAACTAGACAAAACCTCACTTATTATCTTCAGCTCTGCTTCATCATGTGGAGCTACCATAAATGCTTCCTCTTCTATTTCAAAAAGTCAACAAGGTATGCTTTTTCGCGAGCGTCTATGCATCCATGTTCTTTGACACAAGTATTGCTCCTACTAGGATCAATTGTTTAAGGTGAATTCTTAACTGGGTTACTTAATTCATTTGGAGCAATATCACTATCATGATCTTCCAATTCACTTATTAAAATATCCTTATTTATATCATCTTTACTTCGAAAATCATTCTCTAAAAAAGTGACATCTCATGAATCTATTTCGATCCGACCACTATTTTGATGTTCACCTGTGAACACATATTCTTTGAAGTATTCTGGGTATTATATAAAGATACATTTCTTTCCTCTCAGACCCAACTTATCATGTTCGTGAGAAGAATCATGAACATAAGTTGATGACCCTCAGAGCCACAAGTTTGTCAAGTCAGGCTTCCTATATGTCCATAACTCATATGGTGTTGATGAAATTTATTTTATTGGCACGTGATTTAATACATATGCAGCAGTTAACAATGCATCGCCCCAATATGAAATGGACAGATTCGCTTGCGCCATCATTGAACAGATCATTTTCAATAAAGTCCTATTCTTTCTCTCAGCAACACTATTTTATTGCGGAGTTTTTGGAATTATCAACTATCTTATAATATCTTTCTTTTCACAAAATGATTTGAATTGTTCTGAAAGGTATTCGCATCCTCGATCTATTCTCAAGACTTTAATTGTTTTGTCTAACTGATTTTTCACTAAATTTCTATATCGTAGAAAGCAATCCAATATCTCAGATTTATGTGTTATCAAAAAGACATGACCGTAATGCATATAATCATCTATGAAAATTATAAAATAGACAACTTCGTACCTTGCTCTTACATTCATGGGATCACAGATGTCAGAATGGATAACTTGCAATAGATTCTCGGCTCTGATCCCTTTGCCAAAAGGCTTTCTAGTTATTTTTCCTTTAAGGCAATGCTTATATGTAGGCAATTCAATTTTATTCAAAGATTCTAAAAGATCTTCTTTGGTCAGTCTATTCATTGTCTTACCCAATGTAATCCAATCTAGCATGCCATACATTCACATTCACATCATCATTAACATTAACATTAAGAACAGACAAATTAGAAGAAAAACAACAATCCATATAATTAACATAGCTACGATCATCCATATCAAGTACAACAAAGTTATCCAACACATAACCATAACCATAACAGATCTATCCTAAATACAGATCCAAGCCATTACTACGAAAGCTAAGATTAAATCTTAAATTAAGGAGAGCAACAATGGAGACCAAGTTTCATCGAATGTCTAGAGCATAAAGCACATCATGCAGGAATAAAGTGCATCCTCCTCGCATCACCAATTTGCAAGTACCAATGCCCTTAATCTCTATACGAGAGTTGTTTCCCATATAAATCCATCTCATGCCAGGACTTATTCGACGATACTCCATGAAGGCTCCACATTCTTTAGCTACATGGTTGGTGGCTCCTAAGTCTACAGTCCGTAAAAGAAAAGCTTCAAATAATAGAAAATAGCTAGAAACATAACAAAAATTAGTGGAGTATAATGATCGTTATTTCACTCAGTACACTTACGAGCAAAATGACCCAATTTATGACAACAAAGCATGTCAACTTAGCCTTCCTTTTTTTCACTGTGCTTTTCTCTCTTGCACTAGTAGTTCTTAGCTTTCATGGCTGCATTGCCACCAGTACCTTTTCCTCATTGTTATAGCACCATCCCTTGCGTTTGTTCTTAGAAGCTTTGCTAGGCCCAGCCTCAGTAACAAAAGCTTGCTCAAAAAATTTTACAGCCTCAAGTCATTCTTCTTCCAACTCTAGGTAATGCCTAATGTCATCAAATATCTTAATGTTCTCATCATGAGTCATCTAAATGACCATATATTCTCAACTCTTGGATAAGGAATAAATCACAGCTTGCACTTGTTGCTCGTTAATCAGATCATTTCCAGCAGTCTTAAGCTCTCTTATCATGTTTGACATCTGTCTCATATGCTGCTTCATTGTCACATTAGGAGGCATCTAATATGTGTCGAGCTTAATAGTCTCCTTAGTTTGATAGCTGAAGTCCCACCAAAAATCTCCTTGAGAGCATTCCACATTTCAAAGGCCATCCCATATTTCTCATACTCTCACATGATGTCATTCTCCATGCTACTTAGCAACATGATGCGAGCAGTCATGTTATCCTTTTTCCATGCATCATATGCCTCACCATCCCTTTAATATTGAGCTGTGTAGCCCCTCTCAAGCTTATTCATGACATGAAAGATAACTTCCTTCACACCTTATGATTTAAGGATATACTGGATCTTATGGTACCATATGTAATAATTCTCACCATCCAGCTTCTCGCCCTTGTTCAGTTCAGTCACAATATTTTTCGAAGCACTATTCATGATCCGATCTATTATACAAAATATATGCACATATTCATTAAGCATGATATACATTATCATCGCATCTCATATTTATCTAGTAGTCAATTGCAAGCTAAATCAATAATAATCTAATATCATATATAGAACAAAAGTTCACTATGTTCCCAATCAACTCCTACTTTCTAATGTCCAATCATTATCAATAAAGCTTAATTATATTAGATTATAGTTCTAAATGAGTAATCCAATGATTCCTACCAACTTTAAAACTCAACTTAATTAAACATCTCAACATATATTTCATATATTCATAAAAGCATATAGGCATGTCATATTTAACCGTAACAAAAGAAAATATAATATTTACCATTCACATAAAACACACATGTCCAATATGTTCATACACTTGAAAAAATAAATATTTACATAAAAAATGAAATATTTACATAAGTGATCAAAAACTAGACATAATCGTCAAATGCATAAACTAATCATAAATAATGCATGATCCTGATATTTTAATATCCTAAATATATCCACAACTAAACAAAGACGTCCACTCAATATAGAAAAGCCCATGGTTCTAGAGCACCATCTAACTCAAAGGCAGCAACACCATCTACACCATCGAGGTCAATGCTCGCAGCTTGAGCATGAGTCATTCTCATATGTCTCATCATATAGTGATGATTGTACATATATCTAAACCTCCCTAGCAGTATCTCGTAGTCAATCTGTAAGGTATTATTTCTATATATATTATACCAAACACGAACCCTATATTCTGGAATTGTATGCTTTAGGACTTGGGCTTTCTCCCTATCTTGAATGGCAAACTCATTCTTCAGATCCTGAAGTAATGTATCTAATCAGAAGACATGTTCCTACATTGTTTGAAAAATTAGCTTCCTCTCTTTTAAATACACCAAAGTCTGTCATATGTCAATTTTCTTTCATGTGGATAATTATGGTCATATTTTAATTTCAAGATATAAGTCAGAACATGCCATAACCTAAATTATTTAATCTCATAGAATAACATGCCATTACACAATACATATGTACCATATTATCCAACAATGGCATACAACATGCATCATTATGTGTATTTATAAATCATTCTCAAATAAAATCATATAATAATCAATGTACTTCAAATATATATTATAATATTCTATTTCAATAGATCAAATTTTTTAAAAAAGTTTCATAATTTTTGAAGTTATACACAATTTATTATGAATTTTCAAAGAGAAAATCAATCAAAAAATTTCTAACAATACGGTATCTATATCCGAAGGCATGGTAGATTTTTTTAAGTTTTCTTCTCCAACACAATGTATGAATAGTATTTTAAGAGAACTAAAATGCAGAAATACAACATATACTCATCTCAAATTCAACAGATTATAAATTCTATCATACAATACTGAATCCAACATATAATATACCAATTGAAAGCCTGAGAAGTTTATTTTTAAAGATTAACCACTGAATAGTAACAACCACCATACTCAAAGAAATTAGTACACAAAGTATGCTACATTACCATGTTATTCGAAAATTCAAACATCAATAACTCAACATTCTCAAGTCCAATTATCCCAAATTTTCAAATCATGTATACTCATCAATGTCTGTGCAGTGTAGAAAATCATGCCTCAAAACACAGTATATGTAGAGAATCAAAAAATAGAGTCCATATCGAAATTATGAAATAATGACAAATTCATCATCCCAGCTTTGTTCAAATTGACCTAAGCCATCCTAATTCACTAGGATTCGAATTATACTTGCTCTGATACCAATGTAAACTAAAATGAAGGGTTAATTGAAATATGTCAAAATGATGAAATCAAAATTTTAACGGACTTGCTTCAATCGAAACGATTCGAACCATAATTAATCACTGATCCGATGTATAATCATAGAAAAAATACACGATTTCATAATACAAATGTCTTGCAATATCACAATGAGAATTCTCTCTCGTTTCATTTTTTTTCTCTTCTCACTAATGCCCACACATAAAAGAAAGAAGAAGTTGCAAAGCTTATATTTTTGGTAGTTTCCTTTTCTTCATATATATGGTGCTAGAAAGTTAGTGACGGTTTTCCAACTTGCACCACCACTTCCACTTCTCTCCCTTTTCGATTAATTCAAACACAATAATGTAGCATATCATGGGTGCTTTGATAATTTTCAATAGTTTCCCTATAGCTATTGCAAGTAACAATTTTGAAGAATATAATATTCCATTGAACCTTACAAAATGACTAAATGAGTTAGTTGGGTGCACTTCTAGTTTATCTCTTAGCAATGTATCTTTTGTGAGGATTGTGTTCTCCAATAATAAACAAAAAAAATCTTCAGATATATCATTATCTTTCAAATGGCTCACATTGATACACAGACAACTTGTCACTCCTATCCAAGATCATGAGTCAAGAGTCACGATAGCCACTACATATTCATAATTCTCTCTATAAGCATGCAAGATATCCCAATATGATATCATAAACAAACAACAGAATAAATTTAAATAACTAATGTTCAAACTTTAATTTAAATAACTAAATCCAAATTTAATATCTCATAAAATTAATAATTTTCTAAAGTCTTGCATTAAATTTTAGTAAAAATTTTAATCTAGAATAAAGATGTAAATTTCTACCTCCAGTCACTCTTCCATAGCAAATCTTTGTATCGGGCTAGTTCTCTAAATCTATAAAATAATAAAATATATAACAATAAGTTTAACAACCCAGTAAATAATGAATGCTTTAACTAGATAAAATAAATAATAAAATAAATAATAACAATATATTGAACATAGGCATATGAAAGTATATTATTCAAAAATAGAATCAGATATGTAATAATAAAACATCATACATCCAGATCAAATTTGATCATAATTTTTAAAACTTCAAATTCATCTTATCAATCATGAATTATGACCAAATTTATACTTTATAACTAGGTTAGAACATAAGCTCAGTAATAATCAAAATGCTACTATATAATCCATAATAACAAGGTATCAAATTGATAGCATATAAACTCCATTCGTGGAGTATCAAAGTGACAAAATATAATCTCCACTAGCAAAATATCAAGTACCAATATATAACCTCCACTAGTAAGATATTAAAATGCTAACATACAACCCCTGCTGGTAAATATCAAAATATAATTTGACTCCTAATCTAAATCAATTTCGAATAAATATATTTCTTAGAAATATTACATATTTCAAATTGAAAGATTCATAAACTATATGATATTAAAATCAATCGAGCATAGTTCACATCAAAAGTAATATATTTGATCATATATAATGTTCCAAAAAAAAAGAGCATATTCAATAACTAAAAATACTACATATCAATTTCATAAATCATGAATGATTCAATATAGAAATATTTATAATTTATTGATACATCTAAAAAGGAGTTATATTACTTATCTTGTGGTGAAATCAACTGACAAATCTAATTAATTTTGAAAATCAATCTTAAAGCCTAATATTCAAAACTTATATTTCTATCAGAATTTCATCATAATTATTTAAGAATAAAAATTTTAAATCATAACATCCTCATAAGATGACCAAATGAAAGTGCCCAACATTCCGATCGATCCGATCTAGATCATTCAATTGATCAACTATAAATCAAAAATCATACTAGAATGTAAATAACACTACAGAAAGTATTGATGATGCAATTTAGCGATGCACAATTTGGATCGAGGTGGAGATTGGCATGTTGCCTGACAGTCATGGATCAGAATCCTCTTCATCAAGATCATTCAAAATCGTTGAGAAAAAGATTATTCTCTAAGATCTAGCAAATCTTATTGGAAAAAATTTGTAAAAAGAAAATAAGAGCGAGAAGATAGAAAAATAGAAGAGAGAGAAGCTAAACTCTCTTTCTTTCCTTTTTTCTTTTTTTTTTCTTTTCTTCTCTCCTCTCCCTTTTTTGTTTCTTTCCTTGACTTCTTGGCAAAATAAGGAAACTCATGCTCATCCTTTTCTAAAAGGATTTTTCACACATATACCCTCCTAAATATACAAATTACATGAATATACTTGTAAAGTTGCTATTTACATATATATCCTCTTAAAATACTTATTTTATATTTATACCCTTCTTTTTCTTTCATTTTTACATATGTACTCATATCATCTAATAATATCTTAAAAAAATAATAGTTTAAAATTAGAATGACTAAAAATTATCTTTACGAGTAGATATATAAAAAGAAAAGCCTACAAGAGTATATATACAAATAGTAATTTTATAAAGATATTATATAATTTTATATATTAGGAAGATACACACTAAAAAATATCTGTTAGAAAAAGATCAACACTCAGTTGAGGCTTATCAAATCTTTTATACCTTAATTAAATTGACAAGTCAGAAAAAAATCAAGTGACACTGTCAATTTTTACTGGTTTAAGATCTTAATTTGATCAAGTTAGAATATTGAATAATCATTTTGATAATTATATTCTCATATTTATTTTGATCTAATTATTATTAAATATATGACATCTATATATTTTTCATTATTTTTAGAATATTAAAATATATTAAATTAAATTAATCATTAATGTTAAGATTAATGTAATGAATTTTAGTGATTTATGTATGGTGAGTTGTTTATTTGTTGAGGTAAGAAGTTTATGCAACATAATAATATTAATTTTTTTTATCATCCTCTTCAACTAAGAGTAACTGAATTATCTTTACTATAATTAACTTCTTGCCATTGAAGCATAAGCCTCAATTTTTTATAGTTTTTTGAGTGTATATCCTTATACATATATAAATTGCATGAATACCCTCATAAAGTTTATTTTAATTTTAAGCTATTTATTTTTTAACGGTGTTAGATGTTATGGTAGATATATAAAAAGAAAGAAAGGATATACATATAAAATAAATATTTTATAAGGATATATATACAAATAGCAACTTTACAAGGGTATTCATATAATTTTGCATATTTAAGAAGGTATATATATATATAATCCTTTCTAAAATAGAGAAGAGACCTAATGGGGCCAACAGTGGCTGTGGTGGTGATTGTCGAGCAGAGGACCAACGATCGAGCTATTATAAATGATGGTCGACAATAATGATCGATAGAAAGAGAGATGAAAAATGGCCAAAAAAAAAGCTAAATATGGGTCCTCTTATTTAATCGATTCTAATTCTAATCGCTCATCAGTAGCTGGGATTTTGATGTCAAGTTACAACTGATCCAGGAGAGACAATGGGAAGGAACAACAGTGGTGATAATGATTAGAGAAGAAGGAGATTAGATA
Organism: Elaeis oleifera; assembly: GCA_000441515.1. Taxonomy (NCBI): domain Eukaryota; kingdom Viridiplantae; phylum Streptophyta; class Magnoliopsida; order Arecales; family Arecaceae; genus Elaeis; species Elaeis oleifera. The sequence continues at coordinate 52,406 of KE504721.1, forward strand.
AAAAATATCAAATCTAAAAATAGAGTTATGTGAAATCTAGTGATCTTTCAGCTAAAATCCATAACCTAACAACTAAGAAGGATGAAAAATAATTTAATTAAAAGATTAAAGATCCTCACCTTGAGTTCAAATAATGTTTAAGCCATGGCATCCATCAATGATAGACTATGATCAAGATGGAGGACATTAGCGATTTCGACCTTGATATGAGAGTTTGAGTGGTAAGTGTTAAAAAAATGCTGAGGATATTAATAAGATTGGATCAAGCGCCAAATTTTGTAGTGTCAAACTCACACAAGGAGTCAAGGAGGAAGATGACTCCCATCAAGAGTCCATCTCCTCCCCTGAATGTGCACATCATGTGCACTTCTTTTTTCTCCATTCTAGTTTTAAGCTTGAATAATGCTTCTAGGCCAATCGAATGGATCAGACCCAATTCATTTGGATGGAATATTACACAACTCTATTAAGATTTATGAAAGTATAAGCAAAGTATGGTCATCTTTTATTCTATGAAATGTTACTAATAAAATCTATCCAAAACTAAAATACAAATGTATTTCATAGAAGTATGGAGGCCTTTTCTACTTCCATTTATATGAGCCTTCTTTTGCATGTGCCAGCATACACCCAAGTTTAGCAAGATAAATAACCATTTTACTTGGTTGCACTTATATCTAATTTTATCCAAACCTATCTGATCATACCAATCCAATCCAAACTTATCCCTATTTTATGCATCCTACTCTAGCCTAAGACTAATTAACCTAACCTCAAGGCTAATTTGATCTAGCCTAATTGTATCCGATCATATTTGATCTAACATAATCCTACCTAATTATATCTAAACCTAACCACTAGAATATACTCAAATATATCCAATCATACCCAATCCAATCCAATCCTAACACTATCCTATGCACTCTAGCCTAGCTAAAGTCTAATTGACCGAATCTCGGGGCCAACACAATCTAATTAAATCATATCCAATCCAAACCAACCCAATCACATCCATTCCTATCTAACCTAGTTATTTTATCATATCTAATCATACTTGATCGGGTCTGATTCTACCTCTATCCTATGCATCCTAACCTAACCCAAGTCTGGCCCAATCTGAGACCAAATTAATATATGCATATGAAAGGTCCCAAAATCTATATTTGCATCTAAATTGAACCTAATTTGAATCCAATCTAATTGTCATGACTACGCTCATAATATTCTTACCTCTCATTTTTAGCATGTATGCATACCATGAAGAAAATTCTATCTCCTATGAGATGTGGACCTCAGCTAAAACCACCTTCTTCTTTAGTTTGCATCATCCTCTTCTTAGGATTACTTATCTTTTAGAGTAATCTTAATCTTATTTTATTATAATTATCCATAATTAACATAATCCCTCACCCTTCCCTTATTGCATGTATCTTTCTAAATACCACTCTCTTATACTATCACTTTGCAACAATCCAACACATAAGGACAAATATGAGATATCATGCATAACAAACTCTCTATCCTCCCATTATGGCAGTTTCATGATATTCATGGGCTTAAGGTGGATGCTTTATATTTATTTTCCTTCTTCTCTCACTTTAATAACTCATCTAATACTTAAAGCTATTCTTGGAAGCCTAAATCACATTCACACCACTCCATCTTTATCCATTGGATCTCTTTCTCCTCCACATCATAATCTTAGATCATGATCTCTCTGTTTATTCTAGCATTCTCTTCTATCTTTTTATGCCATCTCATTCAATCCATCCAATAAAACAAGCTCAAATATATCAATGTTAAATCCTAACTCTATACCTCCATAATCCTACCCTCTCCCTCTAGTCAATAAGAATATTATCATTTCATATCAATTCTAGCCATTAAATCCAAAAAACTCTTCTTGTATCCTAAAAAAAAAGCAATATGCTTATCTTAATCTTAACTCTTGAATCTAGAGACCTCAATAATCCTCTCTGTAACATCCTAACAAAGAGGATTAAACCATGTAGAACCTCATGACAACCCATAGATCCAGAAGTTTTCTATCTCTTATTAGATCATAACCTATAAACCACTCTTCTCCTTTATAAATAACCCCCATTTAATCCAAAACTCATGGCAAAAATAGAAAAAATTATAAATCCTAGGAGATTATCAAATTTCATCCAAAAATCTTAGATCTTCATCTCTTTCCCATGTTATCATTTTCTTCATCTAACTACAAAGCTTTAATCCTATCATTCACATTTAGTCTCTTGCAAATAAGACAACAAGAGAAAGTATGACTATAAAAATATTGAACCCATATTTTTCTCTCGCTATCTCTTCCCATCTTTCTTTATTTTCTCTTTTCTCCATTATTTCTCTTAAAAACCTAACTAAGCAAAGATAGGAGCCATCAAAAGCTGCTTTTCCTACGATTAATCTAGATCATAATCCATGTATCTTGTCCCGTATATGCTTCATAGATTCGAGTAGATTCTCCTTGTATTTATAGATTTCTTAGAAGGATATGTCACCACTTCTCTCATTTAGACACCTGTAAAGTAGTCCATCATATGCTAAATAGCAATATGATTATCAAACATGAGTATATCATAAGGATATGGTGAATGGAGGTGTGAGAAGCTTGTCACATGGGACATAACATTTGCATTATAATCTAATCTATAGTATCACTTTTTTACTTAATAGTTTACTCTCTTCAATACATAATAGCTTAATTTCCTACAAACTCAAGATTTTTCATTAAAAAATTAGCAAAAGAGTATCAGTAATAATTAATATTATCCTTATGATGTACATAGAAAGCAAAAATACTTTATAAACCAGCTATAATATTAAAAACAAGTCAATATGTATTGAACATTACTTTCAACTTCTCTTCCTTTTAATGTGTAATCTATGATTTTTATCCCGAAAGAATAACATAACTAACCTTTCTTAGTTGGCTGGTCATTTATAAAATTTACTATCCTTTTTTAGCCAACTTGAATTATATTTCTTGAGCATATTTATTCCAATCAATTAACTTTTTTCAAGATAATTCAATTGATGCACCTTGAGTAGTTTTATCATCAATTAATCAACCTTTTCAAGACAATCCACATCATGCCTTCGATATTTTGTTATGAATTGATCAGTCTTTGCAAGCCAATTTAACTAGTGTCTCCTACATGCTTTTATCATGAATAATGATGTATTTTTTGACATCCATTGTTGATGATCACATGATGTTCCATAATTGTCAAGTATACCATGGTCAATAAGATTAATATTAAGTTCTTTTCATGCCTCAACAATAATGGTTTGTCGTTTTCATAATTTAAATAGTTTGCTAAAGTATTGTGATGCGTTAAATAGTTCACCAACAAGCTTTCAAAAATTATATAATGCTTCACTCACATAAGCTTGATCATTATCCATATCAAAATAATAACCAGATTGATAATTGAAATAATAATTATCATAACAATCATAAATCTCATTATAACCAAAATGATTATGATGTCAATCATCATAATAATAATCATTATCTAAATAAAAATAATCATAACAGCGATCCATTCAAAAAGAATTAAATAGTACAAGATGATTATAATATAAAATAATTTGGATATCCATACAAAATTAAAAGTACCAAAAAAGAAAAGAAGAACCTCTAGAGTAGGTCAAATATTCTTTTTCAAGGACGAGTTCTAAATTTAAGTTACATTATATTTATAGCCATGTTTCACGATCAATATGGTACTATCATTTTTGTCAAGAGCAAGAAATCTGAAAGTGAAACCTTTTTTTATCTTTATAGTACTATCATTGATATTTTGAAGCTTTCTTTCCAAAATTAGGCAAAAAATATATGGTTTATGTCTTCACGAGGACATTCCCTTAAGTTGTGGTGATTGATAGATTCCCTATACACGCAACTTTTTTTGAGTGGTTTCTGTTATAAATAACTTATATTCACTTTAATAATCTTATTTAGAAAATTAATTTCAGCAATAGACTACATTAAATAGCCTCTTAAATAAATAATAATTAGCTAATAATAAACTCTTTATGTATCATGCCAAAATGAATATTAGTTGATACATCCTTATCCACAGATTTTTATACCAAGTTGACCTATGTAAAATTTTGATGTAAATGACAATATTAGAAATTATAAAAATAATATGTTGCTATTTACCTCTAGTACTTTTTCAGCTTAAGTAAATTAAAAAATATGAATGTATAATGAGTTACTAGCTATTAATAATACATGATATCAAATTTGCACCTCTACATGCTAGATTGATAGAAGAAAGCAAATATCAATCTTATAACAATAATCCTAAAAAAATATCTTTTTTATCCTTTTATTAGCAATAAACAAAAGATAAGTCAAAGATTTCTTTTGTTATTTTCTAAAAGAATCATCTAGCATATATGATGTGTGATTGCATAGAAAATTAACATGAACTTCAAGTATTTAAAGAAGGGAAAAAAATTAAATAATATTAGAAATGAAATCTCTATTGATTTTCTATAGGTTCCCACCTCTACAAGAAAATTTTTCTTTGTTTTCTTATTTATTCCCCTTCCCTTCAAGTACGAAATAGAAGCTCATCAAAACAGCAAAAATTTATATTCCTAAAAAAAATTTCATGTAACATCATCAAGTACTTTTGATCTCTCTAATATTCCACCTGTTAATTGAGGAAATCCCCGTTACAATCCCTATCTCCGGCATCTCCACATCGTCAAAGTAATGACTCATACACATGCTTGGCTCATAGTACTCCTGCGTCTTAAGCTAGGTTACAAAAATACTTGGCACCTTCATCTTCCAAAGAAGTATTAATCATCTAGGAACTTATCATTATAGTTAATGGCATCCCTACACTTAAGAACAGTGTTCTCTTCTTTCAAATCTGTATGGGTATCCTAAAACTATTGTAAAGCATCTTCATCTAGTACATTGTAAACTTGAGATAGAATTAAAATGGGACTCAGCAAAAGTGGAGGTTGGATACAGACAAGAGTAGCTGGAATTCATCCTTTGTAACTGACTTATCACTGCTATATATATTTATACTTGCTCAGGACTATCAAATAGTGTGCATTGGATCGCATCAGTTTGCAGGCCAAACACATTCGGTCACCCTTGAATGCCAAACAGCCATCTGTCTTCATGATCGAATGACATGATAACAATCAAGGATGTACAACTCTCTACCATGCAAAACATATGACACAGAGAATACCAACTCTATATAGATAATATTCCATCATAATACTTGTTACACAACAAACACTAGCTTCTATTTGACTTATTCCTTTTTTATTGGTTAGAATAACAATTTTCAAAACTAAATCTCGTAAAGGACAACATAATCAAATAATGCTATTATTATGCCACTTTTCATACTTAAGTAGAAATCGCAATTGGAACATCCATCAAGTTTAACAAAAAAAAAAAAAGAAGTAACTGGTTGAGCAAAGATAATTGCTTCAATGACTCAACAATCTCAAATAAAATTGCTGACATTTCAAATCAACATTTTCTGTTGCTTATCTTGTTGATAATTCGTGGTTGAGACGGATAAAAAAAAAAAGAACATCAACAAAATAAACAACATAAAAATTACACATCAAATACGTAACATCTTTCTTGAGATTTCCATTAACTTCAGCAATTTTGCCTAAACAAGGAAGAATATAATCTCAAGTATAATGGCTGACTATAGGTCAGAGCAAAGAGCTTGGTTGAGATCACCTCGTCTCGAGCTTCACATGTCCAATTAGACCCAAGCTGAAATTTGCTTAATTGGGCTTCTGAGGAGCCAAAACATAACACTGTAACATAACCACTCGATAACTTATCAAAATAAAATTTTAAATAAAGAAGACAACAATTAGCTATAGCTTTCACAATGAATAATGGGGCCGATCTTTGGAGTTTGTTGCAAATCTTTTAATCATCTCATTACCAAGGTTACAATTCATGCGTAAGAACTTGACAGCCTGACCCACTAGGATTTTCAATGATCTGAATGGGCAAGTGACCCGAATAAATTAATTCATGTGCCTGCACGCATATACAATAAATCTAGTCTATCTAGATGTTACTAAATTTAGAAAATTAAAGTGTAAAGTTGGTAAAATAAGTTAGCTAGCCAAAAGTGAACGTACAAAACATTTTGATGATAACCATACAAAGCCAACACACACAACCTGTATATAAGAACATTTTACAGGGTGCAGGTTTGATTGCCCTATAAAAAGAATCTGTGAACAGGGAAAAAGAAACTAAACTCATTGATGAATTAGATGTGGACCATAATTACTAAAACAAGCTTTTTTATGCACCAAGATTGTAGACATTTTTAACAACTAGGCTTAGAATTTACATTGACCTTGACGTCTAATAAACCTGAAAACTCGTTACAATTGCAAAGTTCGTGAGTGATTGAGCCGTAAACAAGTATTAAGATGGCATTCAGATGGCATGATCCTCAATAAGTATCAAGAAAGCTAGAATTTAACATAAAGTTTGGTCTGATTACAATATTTGAGTACAATGGTTAGGCTAGGAAACTGGCTGAAGTGAAGAGAATCTGGATTAAGTAAACAATCTTTACAGCAACACCTTAAAATTCAGATACCTCTTCATTGTGTCAGATAGAACTGAAATAGCCAACCACAATCAAGTTGGTAAGAGAAACACCTCGAATCCAGATTGCCTGTGCAATTTTCAAATTATGTTACCTCCTCACTGGGTCAGGTAGGATTTTCAAATAGCCAACCCACAGTCAAATTGTAGATGCTAGTTTGAATCTGCTTTGCCTCCCACATGGCTCTCCTGGCTTGAATCCCCATCATGAGAGATTCAACTGTGGATCTTGTGCAGATCCTCCTACAAAGAGACATTTCGAATGCACATGATGCATGGACCAAGCTCAGCTAGCATGTTCCAACTATGGCAACTGAAAATTTACCCTATCCTATGACAAGATAAATTTCCAACCACAGAACCGACTACAAGTTCATGATGTTGAGAGAGGGGGCTGAGACTTTGCCTCCACACTAGGCATTTCTTTTAGATCAATAAGCCATTCAGAGGTACCACCAATGTAACATCAAGCTCAAAAATGAAACAAACAATTGCTACGACAAGCTCAAACTAGTGAATGGATGGTTAAATCACCCCTTTGACACACTTGGATAACAAACAAACCGAGCAGAGACAGCGCCCCAATATAGCCAATGATCTGATCTGGCGGCTAGCTTATTCACATAAAACAGAAGAAATCGCCCATACCCAATTCAAGGTGAAGCCCAGTCTAGAGACAAGCAGAGCCAGACCTGGGTACCACATGATTGGGATATATGCTGATTTGCATTGATGCAGTTCCATTTGCAAAGAATTGATGCAGTCTTACTGCCAGAAACAAATATCTGACAGTTATAAATAAAGACTCAATCCTGCAAACATGCAAAATCATATGCAAACCTCCATCAAAATCAGATACAACATTGAGTTTCAAACATATGTTGTCCTTTAATAAGCAGCTATCATAAACTCATCAGAGAATATAATCATACAGTTTTCCCTGTACTGCATCTCCTTGGTTTAAGATCTTCCTAGCAACTCTCCCCTTTGTGATATCAGTGAACAAATGATTTCAGAGTGAGGCAGTTAATGCTTTCTGGGAATCGACGGACTTCAGCACTTCCTCCCCCATCCTCTTGCACCCTACCAATGTCTGAATAAAACAAAGAAAGGAGAAAAAGTCATCACAGACTGACTTCAGTATAACAAAAACTCTAAATAGTAGGCCAAAATCTAAAAGCTCAAATGTTTTAGGCAGTTTGATCAGATTCATGGTTTCTCTCGAAATTTCATAAATGCAGGTTAATTCTAGCCACCAACTGGTCTCTTAGGTTTTATAGGAGTCCCTCCATTCCATAAATATAGCTAGAAATTCAGTACCAATTCTTACAGTTAAGAGCATATGCCCGCTGCAAAATGGCCTCAAAATACTAATCATTATGCTGACCCTTGAAATCAAACCCACATGGATTGATCAGATTTTGGTGCAGCCCAAAACAGAAAAGAACCAGTTCAATCACGCCCTTGCTGGCTCTTTGAGCAATGCAGTCAAACATGACTTTGACCAGGAAATTTGTTTGCAGTGGGAGTTATCTTATTTGGCTAAGTTTTTTCTTTTTATTAGATCTATCAATTAGGAATCTTTTTATAAAACTTTACATGTCCAAGTTTGAGAGGTTGACTGTAGAGTCGAGAAAAGGATTCAAATAGGAAGGTTATTGCTGGCCAAATAATCCAGATTAGGATTGATCTTAGCCTGCTGTCTTTGGGAATTTATTTTAGAGTCCTAATTAGGAAAGGAAGGAAACTGGTCACGCTTGTTAAAAGGCATTAGTGACCTGCAATACAAGGAATGGATTTTGTATCCAGAAACTGAGATTGAAAGAAAGACCACAGACTTCTAATCTAAATCAAATTTACTGCTGTTCAATGGCAGACTTCTCACTAATTTTCAGATTAAATCAATCTATTCACTAACTTGCAGCAGATTCATATTTTGTATCTCATTCTCCAACTGGAGGTACATCAATTTAGTATCAGAGCAAGCAGATCCAAATGACACACCTACAATGAGCAAGACAAGGACAAGATTACAGATCTCACTAAATTATGTGCTAAGCTAGATGACAAGTTCACTCATGTGGAAGCTTTGATGCAGTCAGCACAACTTATTGTTGCAGTTCCACCATCATTCCAAACTCCTGGCTGCAATCTTATCTATACAGTCAAAAATGAGCATAATGAACTCCAGCATCTCAGTCTGGCCACAGGACAAGAAAAGAATTTAATTATCAGATGAAAACAAACAGTAGAGGAGCGGGGGTCTCCACTCTAATCTGGGTGAATGGGTTCGAAACATGGAAACAGCCCCTTTGAACGCAACGAAAAGGCTGCATACATTTAACCCTCCCAGAATGGAGGGAGCCTCATGCACTGGGATGACCTTTTAGATGAAAACAAACATTGAAGATCCAATCATGGAAGAAATCAAGAAACTATTCTAATAGAATCAAGTCTGTCAAAGATCAATTCCATGATGGGTCCACGTTCATAAATTCAATGGCTTTAGATCTTATAACCAAAGATTCATCACGTGAGGATCATCCAGTCAAGATCCCTAAGCAGCCAATAATATCAACCATGCACCGCTTCTTTGATCCATTTGATCATAAGCTGACAGTTCCAATTATCAATATCTTCTTGCAGTTTAACAAGAAGCTTGTGAATATTGACAATAAAGTCTGTTACAGTTATCCAACAGACCTATCATTAGGAGAAATCACATTAGACACCACTATCAAGCTTTAGAGATCTAAGGGTGGGATAAAGCATGTGGCATTACCCTGAGGATCCTGGGACATGATAATGCACACCAGAAGGAACTGGTGCAGTCCAAAACAGAAATGGACTGGTGCAGTCAGGCCCTTGCTGGTTCTGTAGGCAATGCAGTCAAACAGGGCTTGGACCAGGTCTTCTGTTATCTTATTTAGCTATTTTTTTCCTTCTATTAAATATATCAATTAGGGTTTTTAGGGAACTTTAGGTGTCCAGGTTTGAGAGGCTCGTAGATTGATTGTAGAATCAAGAAAAGGATTCAGTTAGGAAGGTTTGCTGACTGAATAATCCCGACTGGTATTGATCTTAACTGGCCATCTTTGGAATTTGTTTTAGAGTCCTAATTAGGAAAGAAAGGAGACTGGTAATGCCCATTAAAGGGCATTAGCAGCATGTACATGGGACAGATTTTGTATCTAGAAATTGATATTGAAAGAAAAGGACAAAAGCCTCCTTTTTTTCCTCCCTTCTTCCTATCTCCTTTCTTCCACCCTTATTCTCTCCTATTTCCCTCTTCCTTCTGCTTACTTGTCCCCTAACCTGAATTGAATTTTCTGCTGTTCAATAGCAGATTTTTTTACTGATTTTGATCAAATCAGTCCATTCCCAACTCGCAATAAATTCATATTTTGTAGCCCATATTCCAACCAGAGCTACATCAGGTTTGCAGAGCAGATAGACATTATATTAAGGTATTCAGAGTATGCAACGAAACCAAGTTTGTTGGTAGCTAGAAAACCGATTCAGAGAAGTTGCAAAAATAAGAAGTCCAGTTACCATGCCCGGAGAAATGATGTCACCAGTTCGAAATCCTCTGTTTAGTGTTTCCATTACAGCAGTCTCGATCCTCTTTGCGGCATTCTCTTCACCAAGGCCATACCGCAATAACATTGCAGCACTAAGGACTGTTGCTAATGGATTTGCTTTGTCCTGAAAGTTAAGGAAAGAAGAACATTACATGAAAATGTACGATTAATTGGCAAGCATGAGGAAGGAATAAAGAAAGAGTTTAATCAACCTGCCCAGCAATATCGGGAGCAGATCCATGGATTGGTTCAAAAGGCCAGGACCCTACAGGAAATATCCAAGCACATAAAAATACCTAGTAATATTAAGTTGCAAGGCACCTAAATATCCTTCTGAAAGTGCTAAATCTGGAGACAGAAAATAGATGCAAGGTTTACACTTACTGATTCACTAACACTGGCAGATGGAAGCATACCAATGCTTCCAGTAAGCATAGATGCTTCATCAGATAGAATATCACCAAAGATATTATTGTAACAATTGTGTCAAACTGCATTAAAATCCAGTCAGTCAAAAAGAACATACAACCTAACATGGTATAGACATCAAAACATAGCATGGTATGACAAGCATTGTACGTCGTTCCTCAGATCAGGAAAACTAAGAATTCAAGAAGTTCCAAGAAGAAAATAAACCTGTTTGGGATCACGAATAAGTTGCATTGCAGCATTATCAACATACATATGGGAGAGCTGAACGTCAGAAAATTCGGAAGCCAGCATTGTCACCCTCTTCCTCCATAGCATTGATGCCTAAAATGATTAAATAATAGCCTGAGATTATTCAAGGGGCCAACCATAAGCACTGAATTGGATTAAATATGTTTCAACATAATTTAGGAGTTAAGCTCAGCCTGTTGCAATAAGTCTGCAATTAACTGTTGAAGGCATCCTAAAACTTTGTCATTCCAGAACAAAATCCAACATCAATTAGGTTTGATTAGATAATTTTGGTCTTATTTAAAGCATAGAAGGCAAGAATAGCTTGGTACGATCCATAAGAGGAAATACAGATACTCATGAGTGCTATCTGGTCAGAGATTTCTTCTTCATTAGTAACCAGATCATTACAGACCCTTGTTCACCAAATCACCTATCTTGTTTATTTTCCAAGTTAACTTAAGATCAATCCAAGATGATTATTGATTATGGATGAATTTCTACTAACAAGGAAGTACATGAGTAAAAGAAGTGCTTGCTCCCTGGCTTTCCTCTATCCTCTGATCTGTTCAAAATAAAGAAAAAGGGGGAGTGTCGTTGATAATTAAGACCAACCTTAACCTGATCCATGATAAGTTTTCAAATGTCATGGTGCATGGTTGAGATCAAACCTGCCAGCAGTCCAAAATCTTAAATATATTGCTGATGAGAGACCCAATAACCAACTCTCTTCATAAGTAATCCAATGGCTGACTTCTCAACAATCGACCTGATGATAATCACTTAATGAGTAACAAGAAAGATGCTGGATTTCGTTTATGGGTGAACTGAATCTGTTTGGAGCATGGAAACATGGGTTGTCCTGCTTACTTTAAATGGTTGTGCTGTTAAGCCCTCAAGCCGGGATTGTGAAGGGATTCAAATAGAACCAAACTCATCTAGAAAGGGGCTCAGATGCTAGAGAATTCCAGGAGTTTTTCCAAGGTTGTCTTTTCTTGTGGAATCCCTCCTGTTCTCTCCTTAACTCCTCCCAGAGGGAGTTAGTTCTTCAAACTCTTAAATGCGATGCTTCTTAACATGTAAAGAACCAATAACAAATCTAGCACCCACGATCCGGAAAAGTTTAAGACAGTAAGGAACCAGGTTTTCCTCCATGTTCCATGTCAAGTTTCAGATGTCAATCAATGTAACTTCAGGTTTAAAGCTCCAAACTTGAGAAGTGACAACTCAAAATCTAAGTTTCAGGGTACATATAATAATTATTCAGGAATCAGATTTCACAATTCAAGTCTCAAAAAAGTGGCTTTTGATTTCAACTCTAAGATTCAGAATTCAGCTCCTACGTCTAAAGTTCAAGGAATCATGTTTCCAGTTTCAAAAAACATCTGATTTCAGCTTTAAGAAGACAAGAATGCGTATTGGAAGTTTTCAGACGATCGGTTTCAATTTCGAGTGTTCATTAATACAAGGTTATGGTTCCAGATGTCAAGCAATAAAGACTAAAGTACCCAACATTATGGTTTAAGGATTTAAGCTTCGAATTTGAACAATGACAGTTTAACATTCAGATAATGTCTAAGACAGTAAAGCTTCAAGTTGAAAGCTTTTGGGTTTCAGACTCCTAACATTTCAGCTCCCAAAATCTTCATAACAAGATTTCACAGTTCATAATTCATGTTTAACATGTTTAATGAAATAAATCCAGATTTCAAGTTTTGGAAACAAGAATTGAAATTTCGGGCTTGATGTCGTATAATATCATGTTGTAAACAATGAAGTTAGAACAATGAAGTTTGATTTTAAACAAAAGAAGCTTCCAGTTTCAAACTTCAAGCTATGGGTTCTCTTTCTTTTTAGTTGGGGAAGGAAGGGCTAAGGCGCATAGATTCTGCAAGCAATGAGTTTTGGTATATTGGGTTGCACGTTCAAGTCCACAAGTAAAACCTTTTAGTCATACAGAATAGTGGAACTTCATCATTGTTAGGCTGAAGACAACCTAGCTTGCAAATCAAGCACATATTTAAATGAGGTCAACATTAAAAACTTCTTGGCATCATGCAGAAAGGACTTCAGAATCCAAGTGCATTGGAATCCACTTGGGGCGCCCCACTTAATCCAATTGGGCTCACGCCATAATCTGATTATGGCGTCCAATTTGATGTAGTTTGGCATGTGGACACTCCACAAAAATCCTCCAATGAGCCCTTGCCAAGTGGCCTTCAGTTTAAGATCCATATGTCAACATTTGACAATTGTCCTAAAATGAAAATGACAGGTGTCAGGAATTAGCAGGTGTTGTCTTAAATTCATCTCATGAATTAAGACAAGCCTTTTCTAAGCTGGACAAGCTTCATTTAGACTGAGAGAAACCTTCCCAAGGTTCTCTGGATGAGTCAAATCACATTTGACTCAGTCGAGATAGAAAAGATTACACGAGGAGAAAGTTAGGCTCAATCGTGTGCTAGCACGATTTCC
>KE504721.1:72223-83512 GCA_000441515.1 Elaeis oleifera
AAATTTGCCCTTAGATTTGTACATGAATGTGTCAACCAATCTGACATCTAGGGCACACATCTAACAGCTTCTAGTTTCAAACTTCAAGCTATGGGTTCTCTTTCTTTTTAGTTGGGGGAAGGAAGGGCTAAGGCGCATAGATTCTGCAAGCACTGAGTTTTGGTATATTGGGTTGCATGTTCAAGTCCACAAATAAAACCTTTTAGTCATACAGAATAGTGGAACTTCATCATTGTTAGGCTGAAGACAACCTAGCTTGCAAATCAAGCACATATTTAAATGAGGTCAACATTAAAAACTTCTTGGCATCATGCAGAAAGGACTTCAGAATCCAAGTGCAATGGAATCCATCCAATAGATTCACTGTATTATCCTTAAACTCAAACACTCAAGTAACAAATGGGCTTTATTAGCTTTGTCAATGCAAGCACATTTTTTTAAAAAAAATTCCAGAATAGCAATGAGGGTAATTTGTAGAAAACATTACATCAATTTGGAGCCATTATAGGCTTATCCAAATCCAATACTGAATTCAAATGCACAGGTTTTGAATGGGCATGACATGCCAAGCATGAGTTAGAAGACCACGTGATTTCAGTTCAAATCAGTTTGAATTCAAGATACAAACCTCAGCTGTTTGAGATTGTCCTTGTAAACCTATATTCAAGACCTATTGCAAAAAAAAAGCTCTTAGTACCAAAATGAGCTAAAATAGTCAACTAAATTCAGATTGGGTTCTTAGTTTATAAGCCTTCAACCAGTCACTTCAAAATGGACCTAGTCTAGAAACTTTATTGAAAATAAATCTGGTGGATGTTGACTCTCAAACCAATTGTCAATTAGGTTGGCCTTTTGACCCGGATTAAAATGAAAGTTGGATGCAGCCCTCTAAGTCCATCTTATAGTATGTGAGTACGGTACTCTATATTTGAATTTATGAAATGGTTACTAGCTTGACTTCTAAGACCCTAGTAAGTGACCCCTTTCAAAATATTGTGGGACTTGGTCTTTGTCTGACTAAATGCAATTGGATTTTGTTCAAAACTAAAACTAGAGTTTATCCCTTTAAACCCACACAATTATAATTAGGGTTTAGCCCTCCAAACCCTAAAAATTCAAATTAAGCTTTAGTCCTTGGCCCATAAAAAATCAATTTAAAATCAGCCCTCTAGGCCTTCTCAAAATCCAGCTAGAGTTTATCCTTTAACTCTAGTTAGATTCAACAAAAAATCGACCTCCACATCATTAAAACATGCAAATTAAACAAAATTTCCACCATGTTAACTAGGCAAATCCAATGCAAATTGACCACCATGTTGTTAAATTGGCAAACTCAAGCTCATAACAAGAACCGATCATCATGTCACTAAACTTGGCAAATCCAGTCTAAAATGACAAAAGAATAAAGTGGTTCTTACTTTTTCTCTTGACATTATAAAATGGAGTGTATTTTAAATTCAAATATATATATATATACATGTTAAGATATTTATTGACGTACGCTAGGGGCATGCCCTTGGTTTACCCATCCAAATAAGTTCAAGCGAGCGATTAGTAATATTCACATTTTATCTTTTATAATATCTGGGCTTCTTATTCTGTGCTTTTGCATTAAGTCTTTTAATAGGAGATTCACCAATTTTGGAAATGGTAACAGTTAACTCTTGAGTTCATTGAAAGCAATGGACCCACATAAAGAAAATCTTTCCAAGGAGTCAATTCAATGGGTTTATCTTCAAACCAATTATCAATTTCATATCTCCATTGTGGAGTTTCCTATCCCATCTAGAGGGCATACTTTTAATCCCACTTTTATATTATCCTCATGCATCCCACTGTAAAGTTTATGAGTCTTGTAACTCAGTAAACAAGAATTTAATTTAACAAATGAAAGAAGGTTTTAACAAACAAACAAACAGCTGTAATAATGTGATTGTATTAAGATGCCTCCTGTTTTTTCATAATCATAATCATGAGATTAACTAATAAAACAAATTGGAGCAAAGAAAGATGAATATTGCACAACAGTATTCCATCATGAAGAGTGCAAGAGGGAAAGGGACAAAAACAGTCTGTTATTTTGGGAATTGTATTAAAATAAGTCATGTATTTCTCCATTCTCACTTGTAGAAATAAATAACTGCACTGTTTGGAAAAGTACTTAAGGGTACCTCCAACACATTTGCTTTGTCAACAGAGCATAGTTTGCCACGTCGTTTTCGAGCAACCTCAAATGCCACACGTGCTATCCGATCAATCTTGGAAGAAATCACCAAAAAATAACATGAATAACTGGGGAAGGCAGATAGCCGAAAATCAGAAATAAATTAAACTATGTCAAAGACATCCCAAAAACTTAGCAGAGCATCATGTATGTTAACCAAATGTCAGCTCCACTTCCTCTTAAGTGACGTTTGAGCTAGAAGATTGGTAAACATTTTACTTAATTATTTTGGATGTCAAAGCAGCTAGTGATGTAAGTCATAACTAGAAAAGTTTAGATGGTTTTACTGTCCTAAGATGTCCAATGTCAAATAAGCAAACTAGAAAACTGCGGTTTAACACATATCAGTTAACACAATACTTGCATTAATCTCTCTTTAAAGAAAGATAAAAATGATAGTACTTGAAGACTAGTAGAAGTACAAACAAATGAAAAATCAGGAAAAATATGTTCAAGAAATTTTGAAAGGAAAATCAGCTCTCAATTACTAGAATCTTAATACTTACATGCTTAAGATTGCATTTTATATAGTCTACATTACACAAATTCTCACATCGTTATACCTTTTATTGGTTCTATATAGTATTTCATATATTACCTTTGCAAATACAATAAACATCAGCTTAATTAAATTACTTAATTTTGAAAATCATCAGTTAATTCAACATAGTTTATTGACCCTTTATCAAGGATATAAAAACTGGTATCAATGGGCATATTGTTTTTGGAAAATGGGCAGAATAACAAGTATTGACACAGTACAGGATTGCATCCCATATTGACACACTATGTACCGGTGCCAATTTTCCACTAGAATGGTGTGGTACCACCAACACCATCCCGTTCTTGCTGTTTCTAAATTCTTGCCTTTTATACTATTTAGCATATCATCAATTCATTTCATTGGCTTCGGTAAAATTATTTATTTATTTATGAACATTATGTTTACAATTCATATAGCCTCATTATGACCCTAATAATCTTTTCTAGTTAGACTTGTATTGATAATTCCATATGTTCCTATTTGTTCTTCTAATAACATATAGGATAATTTGAACTTTATCTTCCTACTTTGATAAGTTGTCATGTCATTTATATAGTTATCTATGTACACTAAATTTTGACTCTAAATTGTTAATTTAATTTCACATGTAGCTATATATTCTTGTTGAAACCATTACAGAATGGGCCAGAGAGGTTGAGATATATGGCTTAACTACTTGCCACTGCATTTCTTTTCTTTCCATCTTTTGAGTCATCTTTTTGAGACTAATATTAGACGCAATAAAGATTTGTTTGAAAATTTTCATGCTTTTCATAACAACCAAATGGCAATAAGAATTCTCTCATTGTCTTCAATAAGTTAAGATGTAATTAATGGAGAATATTTGGGAGAAAAATGAAAAATGAACAAGGAATTGATAGGATTTCTTGTCCTCTATATGAGAAAGCTTTACACATCAGTATTAGACAACAAAACATAGAAAATAAGAGATCTTGTGCTAATAATTGCCGATATTTTCAATTTCAATTTATGAGGTTTACTCTTTAAATAAAGAAGTTAAACATAAAGGTCAATATACATAATAACTTTGATACATTAAGGTCATTCACATAAGTCAAGGGTGTATGATAGACAGATAATTTGAACATCTATCAGTATATTATTAGTGCAAGAACCAAAATAGGTCTAAAGTAATTCTATATTAATTTCCCATACCTCGGATGCAGAATAGACTTCAGTATTGAAACCAGTGTTGTCACCCTTGTCATTGGTTCCAAAACCCCTAGGTTTTCCAAAATAGATTCCTGTTAAAAAGCAAAATGAAGGATTGTCGCCATATTGTTGCCAGACTTTACATCAAAATCAAAATTATTGAAGAAACGAATCTTATGCATCTTTTTTTTTGTTGGGACTGGATCATCTTATTTATTGAGAAATATAAGACTAGAAAGCCCCATCTATACTTGAGTGACTGCACAAGCTATACCACATAAAGAAACGATAAAAGAACTCCACAAACAGAATATAGAGGATATTTACCTCCAGTAAGCTCTCTTACAACCATGATGTCAACTCCTTCAGCAACCTCCTTCTTGAGGGTTGATGAGTCAACTAGCTAGAAAGAATGAAATAACAATAACCAATAATCAATATCACAGGGAAAAGACAAGTTATCGTCCACATATATAACGTGATAAGTGGTTTGAGTAAGCAGCCCCTTCCATCAACTTCATATCAGAGTCTACATAGTTATTTTGCAACAAGTTTTTTTAGTTCTTAAAAAGAAACAGTTTAAAAAGGTTCAATTGTATGAAATGAATTTATAGGACCAAAAATTCCTTAGACACCTAGTTCGTAAAAGTAAGCATAACGATAGAGATAAGAAGAAACAAACCATCGATCAAAATCATCCAATAAAAAAAAAAAACGAAAGCACTGATGTAATGAGAATACAGATAATGATGTGAAATATGGAGGCATTTTGTTTATATTCTGTACTTTAAAAAAATATATATGTATTTTCTTCCCTTTTTGTGACAAATGTTAAGATGTAAGTTTTTCAGCAAATGATCACAAAGTCAAGAGAGTCAATTATAAAGAGAAACAGATGAACACTTTCACAGCGATGTGCTATGCCCTATCCTAATTATTTATTCAGTTAAGATCTAAATCACTGATCAATGGACAGGGACCCAGTTAATAGTTAAATTGAGTTGCATGATAGGAGTTACAGGTTCCAACAAAAGAGTGTCTGGGAATCAGTCTAACCTATAAATCATTGGCTCACAATCATCAGATTTGTTTCTCCTCATTGGAAGTCAATAGGTTTTAATTCTCATAAATCCTTCTAGGAATAGTTTGATTAAAAATAATCAAAGTAGAATTTTTATGTGTTGATACGGCATTGTATCACATCAAACATACAGATTTCTTCATAGAAATTTGAAATGGTAAATGCACAAGTATAGGAGAATAAAACTTATATGTTTTATGTTCCTTTATATCAAAGAGAAGAACCAAGAACAGAAATGCCAAAACCGCATGTTGATCTCCCACTGTAATAAAATATAGATAAATTAAATGCAATTCAGCTCACATAGTACCTGTGGCAACACAGCAGCTGGCCTTAAGTTCGCAAAAACACCAAGCCCTGCCCGTAGCTGCAGCAACCCAGTTTCAGGCTTCAGATGTTTCTCATTCCCATCCCATTTGTACCTATAATACTCCAACCATTCCCAATATAGAAACAAAGGAAAATGGAAAAAGAAAGCAATTTAAGCTAGGCCATTGATCTGATAAAAGCCCCATTAATAGGTGAAACCAAGCAATACTGACCCTCCAATGGCTCCCAAAAGAACCGCGTCCGACTCCTTAGCAGCGGCGAGAGTCTCCTCCGGCAGCGGAACACCGACCGAGTCGATCGCCGCGCCGCCGACCGGCATCTCCCGGAATCTAAACTCGATTCCTGCAATCCAGAAGAAGCACAAAGGATGAAAGGAGCCAACTTCTTGAACAGGAGACCGTTAAAACCCTAAACCCTAAGGAAATGAGGGATTTTTATAGGGTTTTGGAGGTTTTACCTTCATGGGAGCCAGCAATGGAGAGGATGTCCTTGGCGACGGAGACGACCTCGGGCCCGATGCCGTCGCCGGGGAGGATGGTGACGCTGTAGCTCCTGGGCCGCGGTGGCGCGGCGGCGGAGCAGCGGAAGCGCGCGCAAGTCCGCGGACGACCGGATCTCTTCGGATAGAGGTCTAGGGTTTTGAAGGGTCGCACCTTCGCATGCAAAGCCGCCATCTTCTGAGAAGAAGAGAGCAGAGACTGGAGACTGGATACGAGCTTTAGGCCCGTCTTTTATGGGTAAATATCATGGAATTTGGGCAACTTTCCAAACCAACTTAACCATATTCTCATTATTTTCTCGAGATAGATGAATTATTTTCTCATAAATAATATTTACTCATAAATAAAAATAATCATATCCATCTAAAGATTCATTATTTTATATATAAAAACTTTATCTTCGAATCTATATTTATTTAAATAAATATTTTTTAAATAATATTTAGATAAAAATAATTTATTTATATTTTTTTATATATGAGAAAGTGACTTCAAAATCTGTTATCCCTGTTATTTTGTATTACTATTTTCTTGGATAAGTTGTTTAAATTTATTCATATTTTTCATAATATTTTTTATATTTTTTAAGTTTGGAGAAAGTGATGAACTGAGTTATTAAGCATTGAATATTGAAGGTATTAAAATAAAGATAAGGTATCTTAGAAATAAATTAAATATCTATTTTACTGGCTAATGAAAAAATAATTTAACCACCTTCTGATCTTTTCTTCGGTGGGTAAAAATCATGGAAAGGTTGATCAATTTTTTTATTGACCAACTTACCTATGTTCTCACATTTTTAAAATGGATAAGTTACTTTTCATGAATATATTTATCCATGAAATGAAGAAAAATCTTATCTACCTAGAAAATGACTAAATTATTTCTCTATCAAGTAATAAAGTAGGTATTTAATCTTATTCCTAAGATGTCCTATCCTGATTTTCAATATCTCTATTTAATGCCCAATAACTGAGCCATCTACTTTTTTCAAATAAAAATATAAAGGGTATTATGAAAAATATGGATAAATTTTAGTAACTTATCCAGAAAAGTAGTAATGCAAAAAAAAAATGGGTAACAGATTTCGAAGCCACTTTTTTATACATAAAAGAACATAGATAAATTATTTTCTGTCTAAATATTATTTAAAAAATATTTATCTAAAAAATATAGATTCTCAGATAAATTTGTATCCATAAAAGAACAGACTCTTAAATCTAACTGATAGGATCTTGGTTTCTTTCATTATCACGAGCCCCACACCATCATGGCTCGTCAGAGATTTGCTCGTCGGGTAGGCTAGATGAGCCCTTAGTATAACCAAAACCATCCCAACATGGTCCAGCCTAAGGGCCCACTTTTTAGTCTAAACCCAATAGCTTTGGACTTTATATCGAGCCTCATGTTTTTTAGACGAAGTGGATAGAGGAGAGTCTTGGGCTTTCAAAACTTGAAATCCAAAAGAGATAGAATTCATCGATTAAGTAGGTGAGGTGGGAAGAGCAAGAGCCATTGATGAGCTCCCAGATCTCAAGATCAACGTAGGAAAGAAAAAGCAATGTTATGAAGGACCACGGAGAGCATAGGTAAGAATCACCGCCATGAACCCCTAACCACAGCTAGAACATGAACCTTTACTTTTGCCCCAAATATCTGCTTTTATCATGAACGACTATATAATTATGCCGTCCATGAGCATCCACTTCTGAACTTGAACATGGCTAGCCAAATAATTTTTAGCTACCTTTTTTCAAGTTACCTTTCCAAATCCTTTAGATCCTGTTTGAGATTGCTGTTGCTAGTGGAGCTTTTAATGCCCGTAGAAGTAGAGCTTTTAGAAAGTAGAGCTTTTGAAAAATATAGCTTTTACAAAAAGTTATTTGCTATTTGGTAATTATATCTCTAAAGTACTATAGAATTTTAACATGTATTTGGTATCTAAACTAAAAAATACTTCTGGTATGACAAAATGACCATAAAGAACATTATTGAATATTATAAGTAGAGTATAATAAAATATAATATATATTATTACATAAATAATGCTATTGTAATATGATATTATTATAATATAGTAATATAATATTGTATACTATAGCATGATAATATAGCATAGTAATGTGTTATTACATAGTATAATATTATTATAGTGTAACATAATGTAACATAATATTATAGCATAATGTAATATAACAATATATGATATTATTACGTATTAAAATATTATTATGTATTATAATAAACTATAATATGATATAATATAATATATAATTATAATATAATGTAAAATAGTATACTATAATATCATAATAGTATAATATATTGTAATATAATATTATATTTATTGTAAAATATAGATGTATGAAATCATGCTTGTAAAAAATAAGATTTTAGGATCCTTTTCTATCTAATACTTTTCTTATATATACTAAAATATTATCGATTGATATTGATAAGTCAAGTATATATTTGATACTATCATATTCATAATAAATTTTAAAATATACATTAACTATTAATATCATCAAATTATTTTATATTTTTCATTTTAATAGCAACAAAAATACAAGATGCAAGTTTACTCAAATCTAAAATATGAATGATACGAAATAAAACTATATTATATATATAATTTTATAAAAAAAGATGTCAACAAGTCATACAAAGAGTAGCAATATGATCATCCAGAATATCCATCTTATAGTTACTCATTATTCGACTTTGCTCTATATTCAGTTTTTCTTATGATTCACTATTCTCTAAACAATCTAGAGGACCGATCCTCATCATCATCATAAAGTTAAACATAAAGTCTTTAATTACATAATTTCTAATAAATTATGGATGACCATGGAAGCCACCACAATTTGAACTTATTTATAATAAGAGAAGTTGAGCATAATGCTTAATATTCTTCATCTACTTTTTTAACATCCAAATATCCTTTCAATAGTATATCTTAATAAGGAATGTGCATGATTAAAGATTTCACTCATATCCATTAGTTGACTTTCACATCAAAAATATGATAGATGGTATCTTTTCTTTATAAGGCCTTATATATCTTGATATATGAGAATACTCTACATCCACCAAATAATATTTATCTACATAAATATATATACATTAAAATTTAACACTAATGCACAAAACTTAAAATACATGCCTACCATTATAATATATTTAATTAAGATGCATACCTCTAGGTGAGTGTAGAAATTTGAGCTCTTCTCTACATATAGCCTCTAAAACTTACGAGTATTATAAGTAATACCCTCATATCCAGTCCAAATAAAGTAAAATGCATGTCGAAATCATAATAAGCCATAATATTTTGCATAAGAATTTTTTTTCGGCCGATATATGGTATTTGCTTGGAGAAACTTTTACGAATATATGGGTATCATCAATTGCTCTAATGCAATCCTTAGAATAAGGCCACTAGCAATTGTCATCAAGGAATTTACTTAGAACATTCTTGAACTCTCTATCAGTTGGGTTAATGATATCCTTAATCATTTTTAAGATAGTATTTACGACATGATAAAATGTCTATTAACTGTTTCTCCTAAATATTGAAACCTTCTTGAACCATCCTATTTCTAAACCCATGTCTACCAACTTCTCAACAAAAATATTTCTAGAAGCTTTCAAATCATATCTAATTTTAATTTTTGCACAAATTATAAATACGTGTTTCTCTATTCTAAATTGTTGCACAAACTTATATCCAGTTTGATAAGAGATCCTATAAGGCCCTTTATCAACATATTTTATATAATATTCAATTATTGTACCAGCAGCTGCAATCATGAATACATTAAATTCAACATCATCAACTATCTCATCTTTACTACAATAATTCTCTTCAAAACTATTGTCAGTGTTATCCATATTTATATAAAAATATTATACAAATATAAAATATCTATAGCAAAAAAAATAACATATAACATCAAGATATAAAATATAAATAATACAATAATATAAAATACCAATGCATTGCACCCATAATATTCATAATACATTGTCTAAGATAGAACATGAATATGTATAATCAACCATAATCCCAACATAAATATTTATAATTAAACTACAAAAATATATTATCATAATAATATATCAAGAACTAATTTCGTAGCTTTGATATTCACTTGAGCTACTCAATCTAAAAATGATTTTTTCGAAGGGCCACAAATATTTTTCGATGTTTCTTTAAGAACATCTCAGCAGCAAGTAGAAGCAATTTAAATAGTACTCCCATCTCAGACATTACTCATATCATTTTCATTACCTCATCGATACTACACCCAGACTTATTAGTCATCCTAGATGGTATTGTACTCCTTTCCATCATATTAACAAGATGACTAAACTCCTGAAATAATTGCATAGCACCTCCTACCTTCTTATGTTTCTTATCCTAATTGATGAGGCAACTCTCTTCTTCTTTTTTTTTGGATGGGATGAGATGCAAGAGTAGGATTAACAATATCTATATCCGTAAGTAAGTCATCAATTCTACATACAATCTCATTAGGATCTTCATCTAAGTCACATAAGCCCTCAAACGTATTGATATTTTCTCTATCTAATCTCTAGCATTTTTTACTTCCAATATACCCTCAACATCCCTCTGTATTTGTAAAGGTGGTGCCTGAAGCAGTCCCTAACGAGGACCTGCAATCGAGAGCTCAAGGTCGGGTGAACCGAGCTTCGTCGGGTGAAGCCGAGCTTCCTTAGAGCTTTTTCATCTTCCGACCTTTCGCGGTATTTTTTTCTTCCTTTCTTGTAATTTTCTCTTTTGGCCTTCAGGGCTTTATAATGTATATTTGCTAATAAAGAAAAAGAGATTTTCTATTACCGTGTCCATTTCTATATTAAACTGTCGTTTACCGTATTCCTTCTGTCTTCCGTCTTGTTTGACGCCGGCGTTTGTTTGGAGGTCCTTAGTCGTTACCGTGTCGACCCCCCCTTTTTGCTTGTTGCCGCAAGCTCAAGCTCAGAAGTTCGAATTTTCCGTCATCTCGAGGGAGTCGGTTTATCTTGGACCTGTGTTGATTTTCGACCGACGATTCCACCAGATATATTTGGATATGCTGCTGAGAAAGAGAGAATCTAAAAGAAGAAGTTGAAAATCTGAGGCAGTCCCTGATAAGGAGTGAACCGAGAGCTCGAAGTCGAAAGGAGCCGAGCTTCCTTAGAGCTCTTTTGCCTTCCGTCTTCTCCTGTATTTATTTTTCGGTTCTTGTTGTTTTGCGTTTCTTTCTTTAGCCTTCTAGGCTTTGTAATATATACTTTGTGAATGAAACAAAAGGAGATTTTGTGATATCTTGTCTGCACTTTGTATTAAATTATCGTCCGTCGAACTTCTTTTATCTTTTATCTCGTTTGATGTCGATGTTGTTTGAAGGTACCTAGTTGTCGTCGTATT
>KE504721.1:86114-99669 GCA_000441515.1 Elaeis oleifera
ACCGTAAGCAATGGGAGCGCGGTGGAGCTCTTCGATCCGTCGGTTCATCTCCTGAAATCTTTGATCCAGGAGGTCCTCTCGACTGCGAGCTTCGAGGGTCTTCTGGTGGAGCGGGGGTAAGGACTCTCCAGGGATGGAGTCATGATCAGACGGAGGGCTCCCTGCCTTCTGCTTCTCCTTTCTGGGGAAGACGGGGCGGCTGGCCCAAGTGGCCCGCCCGGTCGTCGGATTCTGGAACTCCGGTGACGTTCTTCCAGCCGCACTGACGCCTGCGGCTGTTGTGGCTGTTGCTGCACGGCCTGCACTGCTTCAGTAAGGCCCCTGACCTGCTAAACCAGCAAGTCAAACTGCTCCACACCTACCACCGTTACTGGAGGAGGGGGAGCCTGGGGATCGGTGATGAGATCGGAGCTTGCGGAGCTCGCGGAGATCTGGCTGCGGAGGCCGTGGATCGTCTGGTAGATGCCCTTCGGAGAGGTATCAGGTGGAGATCTGGTCGGAGATCGGAGGAGAGGGTGTCGGAAAGGGTGACCGAAGATGGTCCCGTCGAGCACTCCTTTAAGAACAAGGGTACCACGAAGACACAGGGGCCCTTCCTCTAGCACCAATCCTGTTGGTGCAAAAATCCGCCGGCATCGGAGAAGCTGGAGTCTAGGGTGCCGCGATCGCCGTCGGGACCTGCAAAAGGAAGTCTAAACCGGAGTTGGGGTTGCTCCGGCAAGATCCTCCGACGTTCAAGTCAGTTCTCTGCCTCAACAAGAATGGAGCGCTCGAATGAAAATTTTAGCAGAGTTTTGAGATAGAATTTAAGCTTAGAGGAGAACGTATCTGGGAGTCCCCTTTTTATAGACGGAGAGCGCAGCCGATTGACAGCGACATCTGTAACCGCTTGGTAGTGGACCATTCAGGGCCATGAGTAGTTTGTTACGGAGAGTAGTGGAATAGGATCGTGGCCATCGTCGTGGTCTGTCACGTGGAGCCTGTTGTGGAGAGTGGAGTGGTGTCCGTTGTCGTGACTTGCCAGAGCATGATGGAGCCGCAGGAGATCCGTTACAGGAGGTGGAGCAGAGTCGTGGCCATTATTATGGCCTGCCAGGGAGTCCGGGCCTGTCGGTTGAAGCTCGATAGGGGCATCTTGTGGAGCGAGGTAGCTCTCTGTCTGAGAGGAGTTCGGATGTTTTCGAGATTGCTGACGAGCCTGCTGTCAACAGGTGCCTTAGGTGTTGGCACTGCAGGCCGAAATCATTCGTCGCAGAAGCTCGGATGGAGACTTTCCGTTGGTGAAGCCCGACTGGGTTGGCCTGATGTAGGAACTTATTTGAAGGCTGTCCGCTGGAGAAGTCCGATGGTATGAGGGCCCGACAGGAGGTCGTCCGATGGCTGAACCCGGAAGATGTTGCAGAAGCCCGTCCGCAGGAGGAGCCTGTGGAACACTGCTAAAATTCGGTTGGAGGCGTTGAAGGTAGGTTGACACTGTTGAAGGTCGGCGATCGGAGAGGTATGGGAGACACCAGAGGTGGTCGGCCATCGGGGGGAGTCCAGTTGCTGGGGCCCGTCTGTTATAGAAGTTCGTCCGGGGTCTATCCGCTATAGAAGTTTGGGAGAAGCCCGATCTTTGTGGAAGTTCGGGCGAGGATCACTTATTGAAGAGGCTCGGCTGAAGCCCACATGGATCGCTCATAGTAGAGATTTGAAGTAGGCCGTCTGTAGTAGAAGCTCGACGCAGACCGCTTGTAGCGGAAGCTCGGCGTAGATCGTCTGGCTCCCGTAGGAGCTCAAGCCTTCCTTCAGTACAGATTTGGGGCAATGGTCCGGCTCCCGTAGGAGTCCGGAGGAGGTCTACCTGCAATAGAAGTTCGGAGTAGAGGTCTGACTCCCATAGGAGTCTGGAGGAAGTCTATCTGCAATAGGAGTTCGAAGTAGAGGTCCGGCTCCCGTAGGAGTCCGGAGGAGCTCTACCTGCAATAGGAGTTCGGAGTAGATGTCCGGCTCCCGTAGGAGTCTGGGGGAAGTCTACCTGTAATAGGAGTTCGGAGGAATTCGTTACAATAGAAGCTCGGATGGAGGCTTACAGTAGAGATCCGACGTAGACCGCTCAAAATAGGCCATTTGTAGTAGAAGCTCGGGGCAGAGGTCCGGCTCCCGTAGGGGCTCGACGTAAGCGCTTGCAGTAGAAGCTCGGTGCAGAGGTACGACTCCCGTAGGAGCTCAGGGTAGATGTTTGGCTCCCGTAGGAGCTCGGACGAGGTCTTGAAGGCGGTCGACCGTCGTAGAAACTTAGAGGGAGTCCGGTCGTCGTAGAGATTTGCTGTTAGGGAAAGTTCGGCCACAGACGAAGTTCTGAAAGAAGTTCGGACTGGAGTTGAACGCGACTGAAAAAGATCTGGAAGAAGTCCGGAGAACGGTTGATCAGAGTAGAAGGTCGGCCGATAGTGGAGCTCGGAGAGCATTTGGAGCAGTCCGACAGGCGATCGAAGAAGCTTATCGTCGGAGGGGTCCGGAGGGTGTGGCAGAAGCTCGTCCGTCGGAGGAGTTCGGTTGTCATCGTGGAAACTCGGCTGCCGAAGGAGCCCGAAAAAGATACCGCGCAGAGTCGGAAGGATCCCGGGAGAGTTGGCCTCTTACGAACTTCGACTGGGGTATTTATACCCAACAGTGCCTAAGCCCACTTTCCTATGGCACTAGTATCTCTATATCAATATAGCATGTTATAAATCACATTCTCAAAACTTAGTTACATCAAAATTTTCTACAAATTAAGGATATATAATTATCAATAGAATTTTTTGAATCATAGCACAAAAAATCTTACAAACATCAATGTACTATTATTTGTACCCACAATTGTTCTCCCATCATACATCCGGTGCACCTATTGTGTTTTTAATAGGATCTCATCCAAGTTCTATTTTTTTGCTATTAATCTCATCCAAATGCTCTAGTTTGCTTCCATATTATTGCATTATTTTAAATTACTTACAGTCATATTGATTTTCAATTTTTTCATTTAAATTTTTTAATTATATTGGCCCATCTTAGTCTATTGAAATGTATTCCTGAGTGATTACCAACTTCAATTTCAACAATATATATATATATATATATATATCAATAAACTCTTGTATTAATCTATCATTCTAAATAGCTTTCTTCTTCATGTTATCTTAGGTTGATAGACCAGCAGAGGTATTTTGGCACTTCTTCGGCATTCTTTTTTTTTACAATGCAATAATAAAGATATAAAATATTTTATCAATTATTAATCATGATTTCAACCATAATTATAAGGAAATTATAAAGTAAATATTAATATATCTAATTTAAATACACACGCACACATATAATGTATATCCATTTCTTCTACATAAATAAAATTGTTTATGTATTTGTCAATATATATAAATGATATACACATGTTCATACAATATATACACATATAATTTATATGACTAATTTGAATTAAGAAAAGAAAAAGTAAAGTCTAAAATACAAAATTTGAACAATCCTCAAAATGGACATCATGAAACATCAAATGTTAAGTTCTCCAAGCATCTAGTAATTTAGATTCAAGATCCTATTCTCATTTGTTTAGTGCATTTGAGGAATCTTTATTTATTCTCTCTTTTTAATTTCATCCATTACATTTAGAATTTGGAGTGGGTGGCCAGGTGCTCTTTTCTAGTTTTAATTGAAAGATTAGTGTAAGTAACTTGCTATGTTCTATCAAAACAAACAATTTAAGATGCTAAGCCTACAGCTCATAGGTATATTGCCATGAAGTCCAAACTCTTTCTATTTGTCATATATTCTTCAAGTATTCCCCATTGTCATTGTTAAGAAACTATTGATTTTTTATGGATTTTATATCTAAAGAATTCTTTCAAACACAATATGCATCTTATTCCTTCATCTAGTCATAACATATATTTATGAATTTTTGATAATCCATTGTCATTGTTAAGATACGATTAGATCTTTTATTGATTTTTATGGCTAAAGGATTCTTTCAAACACAATGTGCATTATATTCCTTCATCTAGTCATAACAGATATTCATGAATTTTTAATAATCTTTCTTTCTTTGATTCAAATTATTTGTCCATTTTTATCCAAATATACTTGCAAAAAGGTTCATCAATGTCGTGGTCATTAGGATCTCTTTTAGGAAGGTCAAGACCATAGTGTCATCTCATTATTTTATCATGTCCCTCATTATTTTATCATATATCTTTTCAATTTATTTGGTCTAAAGGATTCTTTCTAACATAATATGTATCATGTTCCTTCATCAGGTCATTACAAATATTCATAGATTTTTGATAATCTTTCTTTCTTTGATTCAAATTATTTATCTATTTTTATCCAAATATGCTTGCAAAAAGTTCATCAATGTTATGGTCATTGGGATCTCTTTTAAGAAGACCAAGATCATAGTAACATCTTATTACTTTATCATGTCTCTTTTAATCTATATATCTATTACTTTTAAATTTTGAATTATGATTTTCTATACTCCAAGTATATATATTAATATTTTTTATTCTTCATGGAATCATTAAAGCTGAGTCACCTTCTTCTTTCCTCATAAAACTAATTATTCCATTATATGATAGTTTGGATCAAATTCATTTAATATTATGCAAAGGTTTCATTTTACTCTTAGTAGGATATGCTGGTCTGTGCCTGCCTATTTTAACTTATCTTTTAAAATGGACCTTGGCATATGATTGGTATCTTTCAGCATGTCATCTATTTGAGCAAAATTTTATTCATTATTTTAGTAAACAAACTTCACTTGTACCATGGAGGATCATGTCAAATATACAGTTTTATATTAGAAACCTATCATTTTTGTGTATCATTTTTTTATTGAATTAGGTGTTCTGAGCCCTTATTGGGATATTAAACTTTGGTAATGAACTTTTTATGTGTAACTCCATGAGACTTCTTGTATGCAATAACCAATGCATCCAAGTAGTACATTTTGGTTTCTTGTATGCACATTTACATGGTCTTGCTCGATAAAAAATTAGTGTTTGTGCTCTTATAAGGAGATTTTCTCCTTGCTATAGCTCTTTACATTAGTGGTCTAAGACATGAATCTTTAGATGTTTACTTCTCATGAATCCAGATATATAAATTATAAAAATAAATAAATTTTTTAGTTGCAAGATCTGTTTAAAATATTGAGCTCTCTTATTAGACTTTATCAAAATGGTGGGTTCTTTATAGAATTTTAAGAATTTATTGGTTTGAATTTGTTTTCTGTATTTATGATATATATTTAGAGGATAGACATTATCTTTATGGTAGTCATAGAAATTTAGTATCTCTTCCTTTTCATTTAAATTGAAGGACATATACTTTTTGGCATTCAAAATTAATTTGGAATGTTAGATTGAAAATAACCTATAATAGGTCATAGATATTATAATATGTATCCTATTAAAATGATGCATATAAATAGGAAGAAAAATCCTATATTATAATATATATTCTATTGACATTGTGCATATAAAAAGAAGAAAAATGAATAGCATGAATATAAAATGATGTTGGGAGAGGAGGTGTGATGATTCAGGCTGGTTCAAGATCCAAACCAACCCTACAAGGCCACCCTCAGGTGATGCCCTGTGGCTTCCTTAAATCGAGAACAAAAGAAAAAATTCTCAAATTCTCTTCATACTTCCTTGAGCCAACCCCCCCACCGTCCCTCTCTCTCTCACCTCTCCTACTTGCCATGCCACCTCTCACCCTTCTGATATCCTCTCGGCACCTTTTCCATTCCATCGTTGCCTCTCTCTTCTTCCTTGGATTTCTTTCCATAACCACAATCTCTCTCCCTTACACTCTCCTCTTTAGTTCTTCTTCTCCTCCTCTTCTTTCCTTCTCTTCTTCTTCTTCCCTCTTTCTCAACTAGTTTTCCCTCTCTTGTCGAGTAAGAAAAAAAAGAGAAAGAAAGAAAGAAAGGAGAACAAAAATGAGTGGAGAGACCCTCTATCTCTTCTCCCTTTTTTCATGCACATTTGTGTGAGTGTGTATGTGAGTGGGTTAGAAAAAGGAGGAATCTTTCTCTCTCTCTTTGATACCTTTACCATTTTTCTTAAATTTCTTGAGCCATACACTTGCTCTATTGGTGTTAGAAAGTCAGACAAGATTAGTAGTTTTTCTATTATAGTAATAATTAGTATATAAAATAGAGTTTAGAGTTTTAAGAAATGAAGAAAAGATGTTAGAATTCTTACAGATTTTAGGAATTAATTTTAAGAATGTTGATGTGACGTTGATTTCATACATATAGTGATGTTGAATTACTAGGTCCTGAGAAACTACAGAGATGCATTTAGACTATCGATCATTGATACCTGCGAGGTATATAATATTTATATTTTATCATATTTAATCAGAACTAAATGATAATTTATCTTATCCCTTTGAAATGATACAAAAGATCGTAATTGCATTTGATTTTATCATACATGGTATGTTGCATAAAATTTCTATAATTATGAATAAATGACTCGTAGTTTGAATGTTATAAGCTGAAGTAAATGATGTTACATGCTACGATCGAATCAAACTAATAAATTATGATTATTACCTATTTAAACATATGTATCATAGCCATATCAGAGTTGTATCAAAACTATATAAAACATATATCGAAAAAGAAAGATATATATGAATTATAGTTATTGATATGTATCACTTGATTCTTAGGAGGCATTTGGTAGCATGTAATCTTAATAGGATTACTTGTAATTTTGCAATATGTAATCAAATTATATTGTTTGTTTCATCACTTTCACAGATAATATTGCATTACATGTAATACAGCATTACCTCAAAAAGAGGTAATCTGATTGCATAGGGGGAGGTAGCTATATGAGTACATGTAATTTTTCAATCCCACAATCTTACAATAAAATAACTTTAGGACCAAAATATCCTCATTAAAATAAATTAAAATCTATATTAAATAAATTATGGATAGTCACAGTTGGTTAAAATAAAAAAAAATATAATGGATAGTTCCAGCTGATGATGTCGTCGAAATGGTTGGATCCTGAAATTAAATTATTTTATAAAAATAGACAACAATCAATAAGCAAGGATGGAGATACTTTGAAAAATTAGCTTATATTCTATATAATCTATATT
Source organism: Elaeis oleifera (assembly GCA_000441515.1). Lineage (NCBI taxonomy): Eukaryota > Viridiplantae > Streptophyta > Magnoliopsida > Arecales > Arecaceae > Elaeis > Elaeis oleifera. The sequence goes on from KE504721.1 coordinate 93,276, forward strand.
GTATACCAAACATATCAATGTAAGATTCTCTGTCATTTTACAACAACATTATTGCACATACCAAACATTGTAATATAGGATTTTCTGTTATTTTATCAGATAATCATATTTCTTCGATAATCATATTACCATTGCAACATTATCTATGTAATGCACCAAATGTCTCCTTAGCTCTACTATGTATGATGTTTGGACTTGAGATCCTAACCATGGAGGTGATTATGTAGATATTGAGATCTCCACCGTGAGAGATATCATGGACTTAAGATATCTGTCACAGTGGATATCGTGGACTTGACATCTCATGCCACGTGGGATAATCATGATGCCATAGTTAATGCTATAGAGCTAAAAAAAATGGATACCTTATACTTAAATATAGTATTATAAAAGTGAATATATACTGGATCTTCATACTATTTACTAATTTTCATGATATAGAAAAGCTGACATAAAACTATATTTTGAATATCATTAATTTCATAACTTTGTTACATGATCAGATTAGTATCACATATTGTATGATACATTTGAGTTATATATTAACATGATTTAAATCAGGTTTATATATGTATTGTTACTTACTAAGCCAAGAAACTCATAATCTTCTTTTGTTATTTCAAATCTAGGGTTTAGAGGTTAGTTAGACTAGTATTTTTGGAGATTAGTGAGAGGTAAGGCCATTTTGTAGTTAGTAAAATTAGTTTGTTTATACACACATACACATTTACATATTATGATGTTTTCTAGGTTGTGTAATTAAACTATCTACTAAAACTTTTGAATTGTAAAAGTTTGAAAGAAAATTTCGTATTAGTATGTTTAGTGGTGTGGCAATATATATATACATATATGAGCTTATGGATCAATAGTTTGGATACTTTGATATTTACTGTCTCCTATATATGAATGGTAAACTACAGGTTATATTGATTCATTGATAGGTGGATGCCTTATATGCATATAGGAACAATTCTCTGTAAGTATGCGGTAGCTACTCATGCTCTTGATATTTATACCTGGGTTCATAGGCTTGACAGTTAAAGTGGTATCAGAGCATAGTTTAGATTTTAGAAATTTTGGTCCTAGGATTTGACACACATTGAGTATAGATAGGATAGTTATCTAGTACATAGAAATATTTTTATTACTGTAGATGCTAGCTCTAAGTTATGATCATTCATGCTCTTATAGTTGAATTTTGTTATTGTCTCAATATAAAGAGTAATGGCATCTCACTACGTTAAGAAACTTTCTAGCATTGTGGATTACTTTTAAATTGATAAATCTTCAAACCAGCAAGTTGGTAATAATGATCAGTAAATGGGTGCCAAAGTGGCCTTTGAAAAATTTAGAACAATCACAATAGCCTACTGTACTTCGGATTGTGGAGACCATAATAAAAATAATACAGAAGCAGTAACATCAATTTAGGAATCAACAATTGAAACAGCAAAAGTGGTTTCAAAAGTAGTAAGAGCGATTTCAAAATAAATATAGAAATAATTTTTATAACAGCAACAGCAAATATTACAGCAAAAAAAATTATAGTCCTTCAGTGTTGAACCTTAAACAGTACAGCATCATGATATAGTTGAATTTAGAAAGATGGCCCCTCCAATTTTCATGAAACTACTGAACCATTGGATGCTAAGAATTAGTTGAAGATAAAAAAAAAAGCTTTTGCTATTACAAAATATTTAGAGGATGATAAAATAATCTATGCCTCTTATATACTCTTGAGTGAAGCCTCGGATTGGTGAAGGATGGTATAGACTAAGCATACTTCTAAGATAGAGCTCTTCACCTGGGATAAATTCCGTAAAGCTTTTATAAAAAGTATTTCCTCCTAGCATTAGTGCCCAAAAGGTGCAGGAGTTTATTTCTTTGAGATAGAAAGATATGACTGTGGCATAATATGGAGCCAAATTTAATGAACTTATTAAGTTTGCACCCAAGGTAGTAAAAGATGATGGGACCAGAGTTCATAAGTTCAGATGGATTTAAGAGCAAAATTAAGAAAGGAGTAGCATCCTTGTAGTTGATGACCTATCTAGATATGGTGAATACTATATTAATAGTAGAAAGAGAAATTGAGCAGAAACAGAAGGAAAGAGAGGGCTAGAGGAAGAAATTAGGCCAATCATGAGATAGAGTAGACAAAGTTCAATCCGGCAGTCAAAGAACCAATTCAACGAGAAGTGGTTAGATAGTCACAGGTGAGTTTAATTCCTTATTTTTGATGTGAAGAGAATCATCTTAGTGGGGATGCCTTTTAAATAGTGATGCTTATTTTAGATGTGGTCAAAAATCTCAGGATAGCAACTTGTCCAGTGTCTGCTGAGAGTCAAACTACCTTGACACTTTTAGTTTTTCGACCAGCTCAAGCACCAACGAGTAGTACTCTTTGTACTAAGCAGAGTAGAGTGGGAAGCCGAAAATCTCAAGCTCAGTGGCGAGTATATGTCATTACTTAGCAAGATGCCCAAGCTTCAATATAGTGGTGGCAGGTACTATTTCAGTCCTCAATACTTATGCATATGTCTTGTTTGATCTTGGTGCCACTAATTTCTTCATATCCATTGAATTTGTTGCAAAGCATGGTATATTATTTTGAACCTTTAAAGATAGTAATATATGTTAAAATCCTAATGGGAGATGTATTAGTCACCAGTCATGTCTGCAAGTCTTGTATTGTTAAAATAGGAGATAAGGAGTTGGTGGCAGATTTGATAATACTAGATATGAGGGACTTTAATATGATATTAGGAATAGATTGGTTAGCTACCTATTATGCTTCAATGGACTGCCATAAGAAGATTATGAATTTTTATATCCCTGATCAATCAGATTTTAGTTTTATGGGAAGTATAAAAATTATCTCTCCACAGATAGTATCTGACTTGTAAGCTAGCCGAATGTTAAAGAAGGATTGTATAGGACATCTGGTTAATATAAAGGATATACAAATGGATAAGTAAAATTTTGAAGATATCCGCATTATGCATGAGTTTTCTAACGTGTTTTCAAATGACTTATCAGGACTACCACCAAATAGGGAGATTGAATTCTCCATGGAGCTAGTTTCTGATATAAGGCTAATTTCTAAAGCCTTGTACAGAATGGCTTTGATAGAATTAAAGTAGTTAAAGGAACAACTTCAAGAATTATTAGATAAAATTTTATTAGACCTAGTATATTACCTTGTGGAGCTCCAATTCTATTTATGAAAAAGAAGGATGGGAGCCTACGACTTTATATTGACTACAGAAAATTAAATAAGGTGACTATTAAAAATAAGTATCTATTACGTAAGATTGATGACTTGTTTGATCAGCTATAGGAAGCCCCAGTATTTTTCAAAATTGACCTCAGATCAAGATATCATCAATTAAAGATCAAAGTAAAGGATATGCCTAAAACTATCTTTTGAACCCGATACGAATATTATGAATTTTTGGTGATGCCATTTGAATTAACAAATACCTCAGCTACATTTATAGACTTGATGAATAGAATATTTAAGCCTTTCTTGGATCAATTTGTAATAGTATTTATCGATGACATTCTGATCTATTCCAAGAGTAAAGCAGAGCATCTAAGATGTATCTCTCAAATCTTAAGAGAAAAGAAAGTATTTGCCAAGTTTAGCAAATATGAGTTTTGACCGTACAAAGTGGAATTCCTTAGGCATATAATATCTAAGGATTATGTGAATTCTTGAAAGATAAAAGCTATTGTAAGCTGGAATAGGCCGATCAGTATGTCCAAATTTATAGTTTCTAGGTTCAACTGATTATTATTGAAGATTTATAGAAGGATTTACTAAAATTGCTGTATCTATAACCCATTTTGAATGGTCTGAAGAGTGTAAAAAAAATTTGAAGAATTGCAAGGAAGACTATTAGCCCCATCCTCACTATACTTTTTGGAAGTGGAGATTTCACAATATATAGCAATGCTTCTAAGAAGGATTTAGGAAGTATTTTAATATAGCATGGTAAGATTATAGTATATGCTTTTAAGCAATTGAAACCCAATGAATAAAATTATCCTATACATCACTTGGAATTAGCAGTAATAATTTTTACACTTAAAATCTAGAGATATTATTTATATGATGAGCATGATAAAATATTCATTGATCATAAAAGTTTGAAGTATATCTTTAGTTAGAAAGAATTGAACATGAGGCAGAGGAGAAGGTTAGAATGGATGAAGGACCATGACTTATCTATTAATTATCATCCAAAAAAGCCAATATAGTGGCTAATACATTGAGTAGAAAATCCATTGATAAGTTGGTAGCATTAATTCTTATTTAGAAGTATATTCTGGTGGATCTGATAAAATTTGGCATTGCAATATGAAAATATGAACATGGAACATATATAGCATATTTCAGAGTATGGCTTAATCTAATTGAAACAACTAAAGCTGCTCAGGATAGTGATTTAAAGTTGTAGAAAATTAGAGAATAAGTGAACTTTGGGATACAATCAAAATTTTAAGTGCATGAGGATGGATCCTTGAGATTTAGAAAAAGAATATATGTACCTAATGCTCCTAAGTTAAAGAAGAAATCCTAAAAGAGGCTCATAATACAAGCTATGCGTACACCTAGGTAGCATCAAAATGTATAGGAATTTGAAAAAAAAAATTGATGGAATAATATGAAAAAGAAATTATGCAGTTTATTACCCAATGTCGAATAGGTTAGTTAGTGAAAGCTGAGCATCAAAGACTACGAGGATTATTGCAATCATTATCAATTTCTGAGTGAAAATGGAAGCATATCACTGTTGGAATTTTCATGTATGGGCATGCATGTATATTTCAAAATTTATTTCTAAACATCCCAGTGGAGTAGAAGATTACAACTCTTTTTAATCTATATCATACATGCATAAAACATAAACCATAAGGATCTACTTCATATGCTAAAATTGAATATATACTGAAATTTAATATATGATCGAATCACATACCTGTTTTGCAATTTCTTTCTTCAAATCTGGATTTGGAAGAAAAGAGGGTCTCTCTTAGCCACGTAAGTGTCCGGTCTCTATGGGTATCCACTCAGGATCAGTCTGAAACAGCTCTCTTAAAATTGATTTTCTTCTTAAAAAAAATCAGTCTGCGAATCTGAACAAAGACTGGATCGGGATCAACTCTTTGATCCTTTCTTGATCTTCTTCTTCTTCTCTTTTCTCTTATTTTCTTCCTTAGATTATGCTGCTATCATGGAGTGAAAATCAGCACACAAGAGATGCCCAACAGCCCTTAGGCATGGAAGAGAGAGGACGTCCAAAAGGATGGGACATTTGGACATCCAAGGGAGAAGAGAGGGAGAGAGGAAGAGAGGGCGTGGGGCTCTCTTAAGGTGGCATGGGAATGTTGGATCAAGTGCATAGAGACTTTAGGAGAGGTCTCTTTAAATAGGCATAAGGTTTGAATCCTATTCAAAACCAACAAGTACTTAATACAAGTCCTACTTGCATTAGGTTTTTTTATAACTTAAGTTATTTGACTTCTGTTGCTGCAAAAATCTACCGGCGTCGGAGATGCTGGAGTCGATGGTGCCGCGGTCGCCGCCGGGACCTGCAAAAGAAGTCTAAATCGGAGGTGGGGTTGCTCCGGCAAGACCCTCCGACGCTCAAGTCAGTTCTCTGCCTCAACAAGAATGGAGTGCTCGAACGGAGATTTTAGCAGAGTTTTTAGATGAAGACTAGAGCTTAGAGAATAACGTATCTGGGGCCTGTTTATAGGCAGAGGGCGTAACAGACTTGATGGCGACGCCTGTAACCATCTGGTAGTGGGCCGTTCAGGAGTTTGTTACAGAGGGTAGTGGAGTAGAGACGTGGACATCGCTGTGGCTTGCCGCGTGGGCCTGTTGCGGAGAGCGGAATGATGTCCGTTGTCGTGACTTGCCAGAGCATGATGGAGTCGCGTGGGATCCGTCGCAGGGAGTGGAGCAGCATCGTGGCCGTTATATCGGCCTGTCAGTGAGCCCGAGCTCGTCAGGAGAAGCTCGGTAAGAGGCGCCCGGAGGGGGGATGTGATTCCCAGTCTGAGGGAAGCCCGGATGTTTCGAGGTGGCTGACGAACCACTGATGATGGATGTCTCAGACGTTGGCGCTACATAGACTGAAGTCGCTTTGTCGTGGAAGTTCGGTTGGGAGCCCCTGTTGGTGAAGCTCGGCTGATATAGATCTGGTGCAGAGGTTCATTTGACGGCTGTCCGCTGGGGGAGACCTGCAAAACACTAGTGAAGTTCGGCTGGGGTTGGTGAAGATCGGTCGGTACTGTTGGAGGTCGGTTGACGTTGTTGGAGATCGGTTGGGGCTTGCCTTTGTGGGAGCCCGGGCAAGAATGGCTTACCGGAGAAGCTTGG
>KE504721.1:113338-128588 GCA_000441515.1 Elaeis oleifera
AATCTATAATTTTTGAAATTTTTTATTTTTTAATTTGAGGATGAAATATTTTCATTAGAAATAAGATTATTACTGATGAAAAATATTTTTATCATAAATAATTAAATTATTTATGATAAAAATATTTTATTTAAATATTTTGAAATTTAAATTAAATAAATGATATATTATTTATGATAAAAATATTCATCGTAAATAATTCGTATTTATGATAGAATTTTTTTCATCACTGATAGTAAACTATTTGTGATGAAAATATTTTTATCATAATAATATATTATTTATGATGAATTTAATTTTTCATCATAAATACAGTTATTGATGATGAAAATTATTTGCATCACAAATAATTCGATCGTAAAAACACTCTTTTTTTATGGTGTAAGAATTTATCTCATCTCTTGAAAATGATACGAAAGACCGCAATTGCATTTGATTTCATCATACATAGCATGTTGTATAAACTTTCTATAATTATAAATGAATAACTTGTTATTTGATTTTTATAAGGTCAAGTAAATGATGGTATATGTTATGATCGGATTAGACTGATAAATTATGATTATTGTTTGTTGAAATATATGTATCAGAACTGTATCATAGTTGTATCAAATTATATCAAAGCTATATAAAAGATGTATCGAAAAAGAAAGAAATAAATAAATTATAGTTATTGATATGTATCACTTGACTCTCAATCCTATTGTGTATGATGTCCGGACTTGAGATCCCAATCACAAGGGTGATCGTAGTGATATTAAGATCCCCACCATAGAAGAGTATCATAAACTTGAGATCCCTTCCACGTGGGATAATCATGGTGCCACAGTTAGAACTGTAGAGCTAAAAGAATAGATATCCGTACTTAAGTATAGTATTATAAATTAGATATATACCGGACCTTCATACTATTTATTAATTTTCATGATATAGAAAAGCTAACATAAGACTATATTTTGAATATTATTAATTGTATAACTCTGATACATGGTCAGATCAATATCTCATATTGTATGATGTATTTGAGTTGCATGTTAATATGGTTTAAATTAGGTTTATATATGTATTTGTTACTTACGGAGTCAGGAAGCTCATAATCTTTCTTTATTATTTCAGATCTAAGGTTCAGAGGTCAGTTGGACTGATATTTTTGGGGATTAGTAAGAGACAAGTTCGCTTTTATAGTTTGTAGAATTGGTTTGTTTATATATATATATATATATCATATGTTTTTGGTTTGTGTAATTAAACTATTCGCTAAAGGTTTTGAATTGTAAAAGTTTAGAAGAAGAATTTCATGTTAGTATGTTTAGTGGTGTGGCAATATATATACACACACACACACGTACGTACATACATACATATACATATATGATCAAATGGATCAATAATTTGGGTACTCTGATATTTACTATCTTTTGTATGTGAATGATATAAATTTTATGTTATATTGATTCATTGACGGGTGGTGCATGCATATAGTGTGAAGCCTTGGATTGGTGGAGGATGGTACAGACTATGCTTATGAGATAGAGCTTTTCACTTGGGATAAATTCCACGAAGCTTTTATGAAAAGTATTTTCTTTAGTATTAGAGCCTAAATAAGTAGGAGTTTATTCTTTGGGATAGAAAGATATGACTATGACACAGTATGAAGCCAAATTTAATGAACTTGCTAAGTTTGCATCCAAGCTGGTAGAAGATGAGGAGATCCGAGTTCATAAGTTTTAGATGTGTTTAAGAGAAGAAATCAAAAAAGGAGTAGTACCCTTATAGTTGACGACCTATGCAGACATAGTAATTATTGCATTAATAGTATAAAGAGAAATTGAGTAGGAATAGAAGGAAAGAGAGGGCTAGAGGCAGAGAATTAGGCCAGTCATGAGATAGAGTGGATAAAATTCAAACTGACAGTTAAAGAAACCAATTCGACAGAAAGTGATTAGGTAGTCACAAACAAGTTCAATTCATTGTTTTCGATTTGGAGGGAATCATCTTAGTAGGAATTGTCCTTTAAATAGTGGTGCTTATATTAGATGTGGTCAGAAGGATCACAGGATAGCAATTTGTCCCGCACCCACTGAGAGTCAAACTATCTCGACACTTTCAATTTTTCGACTAGCTCAAGCACCAGCGAGCGATACTCCTTCTACTAAGTATAGTAGAGTGGAAAGCCAAAAATCTCAGACTTAAGGACAATGCAATAACCAAAAATGTGGAGAAAACTATGGTTGAGGATGCTGGCATTGAAATCAGATCTATGGATATGATTCGTTGCCCATCATTTCCGACATCCATTGTCACATCAAGTGGATAGGTGGCTACATTGAAGTTATTGATTTTATCATCTCTGCTCGTCATATGATAGACACATCCTCAGGATGGAGGATATCTTACTATGTCTAGGATACAGCTTCCTACCTGATATCATTTATTAAAGATGGATACATGTGGTGTAGCATATATGGATCCATCCTTATTCATGCCTTCCCTTCTTCCATAATGAGAGAATTATTTCTAATATATTCACAGGCTAAATGGCAACATGCGACATCTAATCTTTTTATTTTTCCTTTATGATTTGATCAATTTTTGAATGGCATCTATTGATTGCATGGCATGAATCAGGGATAATCCAGCATGAAGCTAGCCTTACCTCTTCAATACACGCATGAAAATGTGCTCATGTGGTCTAGACTATATATGGCATCTGTATGAATATGTTTCCACTCTCGCTAGTTGGGTGCATTGGGCTTTCTTTACAAGTGCCTCCACTACAATTATCTTTCCATGTATTCGAAAAAAAGGATATTTATGTTAAAAATATGAATGAAATTTTTTGAAATATTTTTTTTTTTATGTGTGGTAATGATTGGTGATCCTTTTTTTATCTAGTCCATGTGCAAATAGGATCCAATGGTTCATAATTCGAACCCGAGACCATTTGGTATGCAACTGAACTGCCACTATCACATTGTCTATTCGAATGACTACACCACCATAGTGTTCTTCTCAAGAAAGAAAGGGTGCTTTATTCTTCTTAATATAAACAATTTTCTTCATCATTTTCTGGTGCTTGAGTTATGACATGTGGCATCTTTGTTTGATCCAAAAGTTGTGTGGCACCTAACAAAAGCATTCTGACACATTGAATTAGAGCTGCTTGCGAATAGAATTCAATGGTATGAATCAGAAGATCCTTATAAGACATCATGTGCCTTGCCCTTCCTCTTCACCACTTGTACACACGTGCAATTCCTGTGATCGCATTTACATACGAGTGCCCATGATATGAATCAAAAATATTTCCTAAACTCTAAACCCTAAATTATATCATATGAAATATGTGGTAGCTCATGAGACCTCTGCACTCTCCTTATAACGAGGCATATTCAGTCGATGACAAATAGCAGCCTAAAAGACCTCTGCACTCTCCTTAAAATGTATGGGATAGATTTGTAAATAAAATAAAAATGGATAAATAAAATTTTGATAAATACAATAATAGAATTATATATATGTACATCTATACACTAAAATGAAGACTTTATTTATGCAGAGCTCTCCATTCACTAGTTAGATGCCTATATTAACATTGTTATTAATATAACTCTTTATTTGGATTATAGGTATGGAAATTATTTAATACACTTTATTAAAAAATATAATAATATAATATCATTAATAAAAAAATATTAGCTAATCAAATTGTATTAAAAATAGAATTTATTGTTGTCACTAAATTGATATAGAAAATAATAATATTATCAATAACCATATTTGATTAAATATGATTAATATATATTTATTAAAGAAAGAATTTATTAGTAGAATCAAATTAATATAGCAATTAATGATATTATCACTAACGATATTTACTTAACATATGTTGATATTAATGAAAAGCACTTTTCATTAGTATTTTACCATGCCAATATCTTACATAGATCATTAGATTTCATTAATATTTTATTAATTTCTAATATATTTTTATGATTATACAACTACTAATGACCTTGCTATATTGTATTAAATACGAGTTGGATGATGATCTTATTATCTTATTATAATATATTATTTTATTGCGCTGATAGATGAACACATGTTACTAGATTTTTTTTTTATAATGATAGTATGTCACAACATTAATATCAAAAATTTATTTAAGAAATAATTAGGCCCTTATGTTTGTTATATTATATTTTATCATTGTTATCTATCTATTATATCTATTTCTATATTATATTTCAAGAATACTTAGGAAAAGAGAAAACTACATCTCAAACATTGCATTGGTTATATGCTAGTTCGGATTAAAATGGTGTCCTAGAATCAAGGCATATAAAATAGTCCTAAGAATATTTTTTCGGGTATTTAGTGACATTATTCTCAATGTACAACAAATTTGACTCAATCTAAAACTTTCTATCATGAGCATAATTTTTTTTTTTTGCATATTTTTTTGTTAGATTTTTTCCATGTCAAATTTAGATAGGGTTTTGCAAGCTTTTCAAAAAGGAAGTTAAGTTTTTTCTTCCCATATTTTTCTACATAGAGAAAAATAATTTTTACTAAGAAAATATTATATTAGTAATATTTTTGAAAAAAAATATTTTTAATAGGAAAACAATAGAGTCAAGCTAATTAAAATTTATGATGTGGTATATCAGTTTTAGACTTTAAATAGCTTTCAATTCTTAAAATGAAGTTAATTTCTATGGTATATTCTATGGATCTTCCTCTCAATTTTTTTTGGGTGGTGATATTTATAAAGGCAGGATTAGATTTTTTTTAATGAATACCACATGTGCTTTCTTTTTCCACAAGTTTTTACCGATTTTTTTCCACGTCAAATTTAGTCTAGAATTTTGCACGACTTTCCTAAAAGGAAGTTAATTTCTTATTCACATATTTTCCTGTATGGAAGAAATAATTGTACTTTCTTAATCTTTTTAATAAAAAATGTTAAGTAGAGTCCAGTTAATTTGAGCTTAATGATATTGCATATTCAATTTCTGATGGACTCTAATCAGATTTCTAAAATAATTTCCTAAAAAAAGTTAATTTTTGTATGGTCTATGACTTTTCCTTTCCATTATTTCCCTGGATGATGATATTTTGATGTTCCTAAGTATATTTCTAATAATATCTTAAGAATGCTTAATTTCCATGTGGATTCTAAATATTTCTTTAAAAATAAATTTTTTTTCTAAAATGAAGTTAATCCTAAAAGGAAGTTGATTCTAAAATGATCTAGTCATAACAGAATTGGTTAGTTCAAGGATATCTTCAATATATTCAGATAATTTCAATATAATTTTATTTTTTAAAAAAATTCTTCCTGGATATTGTTAGCGATGAGATAGGCCGGCCATGGCAAATTTTTTCACTTTCTATGTCGATGCGACCCACCCAAACTCGACGACTGACAGCCTAGCTGGACCGAGGGGTGGAAAATCCTTGAACTGGCATGTGATCTCCCTCCCTCCATTTTCTATCGTGGCCGGGGAACCAGCGGGGTACCGTGCTGGACCCCACTTCCGTAGGCGTACGCGTACTTCGTACGTAAACGCGTACACAACCCACGTACCGGATTTATGGTGGAAATATAGGATGTGATCGCGCTTCCGCCACATACCACCAAAAGCCCTCCTCTCTCCTCTACTCAAAATAAAGGGCTTGTCAGCGAGCGGCACCCTCAATCATCTTTCTCTCTCCCCTCCACCGCCGATTCAATGCCTGCGTGCCCCTCCGCCGCCGCCACCGCCTTCGCCTTCGCCGCCGTCCGCCTGAGAACCCCATCGTCGATTGGGAGCTCTCGTTGTCTCGGGGAAGAAGGGGAGAGAGGCTGCCCTAGATTCCTCGCCCCCTTCTCCAGGTCCCACAATCGCATGACCCAGCCCTAGCCCTAGCCCTAGCGATCGGTGTCGGGGTTCTCTTTCTTCGATGGCGCCCGCTCGGAGGAAGGGATCCGCAAGAGCCGCCGCGGCCGCCGCCGCCGCCCAGCAGCAGTGGAAGGTCGGCGATCTTGTCCTCGCCAAGATGAAGGGATTCCCGGCCTGGCCGGCCGTGGTACTTTACTGCCCACCTTTCTCCTTTTGTCGGAATCTTCTGCCCTAAGTTGGTGGGCTTGATTAATTAGGGATTCTTGTCCCAAGCCCTCGTTTTCTTTCTAGGGTCGGTGCACCATCTGTTTTCCTTCTTAATCAGAGGCTAAGATCTTAATGATCTTATAGGCTACTTTTGATGTGAACTGAGCAGATTATATGAAAAAAGTAGCAGATTATATGGAAAAAGTTCTTTTTTACCCGACTGCACTCCTCCTTTTTTGGAGATGCTCTCACCAGGATGTTTCTATGTACTTGGCTGGCTAAATTTTCTGTTCATTCCCCTCTTTTGCTGTGATTTTGAAGAAATTTTTCTGTTCATTCCCCTCTTTTGCTGTGATTTTGATTTTGAAGAACATCCTGAAGAATATGTTATGCATTATCCTTTCTTAAGTTTTAATTTCCCCTTTGATTTGGTTTCATGTTCGTTACATGTAGTGCTAACGACTTCTGCTTGTTGATTTTGATTGTTGGCTACATGTAACGACTTCTTGTTGATTTTGATTGTTGATTTTGATTGTTGGCTGGCAGATTAGTGAACCGGAGAAGTGGGGTCTCTCATCTGTTCGGAAGAAGCTGCTTGTCTACTTCTATGGAACCAAGCAGATGTGAGTATTTGATTGGGTGATTATAAATTTCTAGGCATGAATTGTTTTGTTTGATGAAAGTTTGCTCCGAATGAAAGTCGACTTTTAAAAAGTTTCCCCTCATTATACTGGTGTTGCTACCATCTGGATCTTTGTTTGGATAAGTTTTGGGATAATTGAATTTTTTTTTGTTTCCAAGTCTTTTATGGCAACGATTAATCTTGGGAGATGGTTATATTCGTTTATGTATGAAAATACGTCTCTGTATTTAAAAGGGGCTTCAGATATCATTGATATCTTCTTTTATACAGCTATCTTAAAAAGATCAAATTGGTACAGCAGTTCTATCAGGTACTGTGCTTTTACTCATTCATATTTTATTTGTAGCTGTATAACAAGCTAACGAAAGAAAGGCTATGATTGTATACAATTGACATATGCCCATTTTATGAAACCATAGCCTGAAAGGTCTATTATTTAGTGCATTTAAGTTCTGATTATTATTATTATGCTCTTTTAAATGAAATAATATAAAATACAATCATTGATGAGTTTCATTGATGCCTTGTAATGGTTTCTATTCTTGAACATAGATTGTGCTTTGTCTTGGAAATGATCTTGTCACTTATGTGAGTATTATGTATAACATGCTTGCTTGAAATTATACCATCCTAGACTTCAGTGACAGAGAATGAAATTATCTTGGTCAGATTGATTGGAATTAATTGCCTTATCATTCTATTCACTGCATGTTTGTGTGCATGTACTAAGCTTTCAATTCAAACAATTTGTTAAAATTCGAATTGAAGATGAGTCATATATCCTTCGAGGAGTTAATTTAGCTACCTTGGTTTTACACAAGGATTGAAGATAGACAAGGATATTTCTATGAGATGACGTATGGTGCATAGACATGTTGTTGGTGTGTTTAATGATGATCAAGTGCTGCTATCACATTAAAAAAAAAATGTTTGTAGGATACTTGTTGTACTCACTATATTCTATGAAGTAAGATTTTGGGCATTGAGGAGTCCTACTAGTACATGATCAATTTAGTAGATATTATTATGTTGAATTTAAGTGGTTTTGGTATTAAACTATGGGGTGTGTATGACTAGGGAAGTCCATCTTTAGATGTTTTATAGGTTTTCAAGGATCTTTTGAAAATCACCAAAAAGAAATTTTGAAGCAGGAAATTGTTGTTTGGTGGTCTACATAATATTTTTTTGTTGTTTTGATGTTGGTGTGAAGGGTTAACTACGGGCAATTTCATAGGAGGAATATAATGAGAATCAAGGTTTTAAATTCTATGGAATGGGGCTGTCTTGGTTTTCCATTGAATGGAACACCTGCCATTCTGGCCCTTGGGATTGGGGATGTTCTAGGGCACGCTCATTGGGATGTTGGGATGATGGTGGGACGATGCTGTCTCAGCATTTGGGAGTTGGGACAGTATCCTATCTTGGTTTCATGCGGGATGTCCCACAGGGATTTGGAATCATGATCAAAATACTGCAAGATTAAGCCAATTTTCATAGTGTTTTTGGCTAACAGGTTGTTTTTCGCTGTTTCAGTTGGTATGCTTGGACTAGGATTTCTATCAAGCTTCCTATACCACTCATCGATGTTATGGAGATTAGGTTGAGAGCGTGGTTTTCATAGGAATCACAAAGAAAGGAAATATCATGTGGGACATCATTGAAATAACATGTTCGACTCTCACTTTCGGTGTTGTTAGAATTAATACCTAGTCTTCTTTCCCTCTCCTTTTGGTTAGAGTGATCCTTCTTGAGCTTTTCCCCTTTTTGCATTGACTTATTATTGTCTTGTTCTGCTATTTTTGTGATCTCATGGATACATTTCTTTTGCTCAGTTTAGTCTAATCTTGGAAACATTGTTGTGGTTGATGGTCGGTAAAACTAAGAAATTTTGAGTTTGGAAATAAGAACATTAGGGGAAAGATTGGTTTATCATCAGTAGTGGTTACGAAAAGGTAATGCTTGAATAGTTTGGATTTGTGCCTTGTAGGTCAAGGAGTAGTAGAGGATCTCAAATATAACTGGAGTAGGGCCTTACTATTCACTTTGGAGGAATTAGCTTTGGACATGTTTGTGTAATGATTAGGTTCTTCATTAGCTCATGGATGGAGGCCTTATGCTTGATTACCAGAGGAGTGGGGTCATAATCATCCGAAAGATGAAATCTTTTAGAAGCAGTTGGCAGGCTATTACATTATATGTATATACTGGTTGTTGCTTTGCTTAACATTGACAAGGCTGTTTATGAAAACTTGAAAGGCCTCTTTGCAGCACTGGATGTTTCGCTTCACATGATTTTTTGGCATAGATAATGGAACTAAGAAGAGTATCTGAAAATATTGAATTAGACATTACATTATATATGTTTTATTTTTTTGGCTGCTTTGCTTAACAATCATGGAATGTGATTAGATGCATATTCAGGAAGTCTTGAAACAACCCATTGCTCCCCTGGATGTTTCACTTTGTATGTTTCTTGCAATAAATGATGCAAGTAAGAGATGTCTGCAAACATTGAATTAACACAAGCATTGAGGTGGATGATGTAATAACTGTTTGAACTTGAGATAACTCTCTTCTCTTTCTGTGCTGCTCTGATATATAAGCTATTAGAGAAAAAAGTAGGGTGTCAACAAGCTAAATACAAGCAAGCTGAGCTTTGTTTGAGCTTGACTCAAATTAAAATGGTCTAGCTCCAGCTAGGCTGGAGCTTGAGTCGAGCTGAGAAACCTCAGGTCAAGCTCAACATGTTAATATTCAAGCCAGCTTGAGTTCATCTTGGTTGAGCTCAGAACTAAATCTAACCTAACTTTAGCCGTAATTGAAATGAGAGAGGGAACAACAATTGATGAAATCATAATTGTAAATGTAGTATGCGCTGTCATTGAGGTTGGTATTGGGGAACCTCCTTTGTTGAATAACCTTAACTAAGTGGAGCTTCTAGTCCCTTCATGGGCACCACACCCTTGTACTCACCTTTAGTGGTAGCCTTTCCACTGCCCTAACCTTCCCTTGCTTCGCACCTGTGCCTTATTGTTTGGCACGACCATGCCATTGTGGCTGTTTGCCGGTTGTTGCTATTGCAGGCTGGGGCACCATGTTGTTCTCTGCCTTTGCTTGTTGTATCGAGCCTATCTCCATCATGAAGGAGAACTGATGAGGTTGGATGCTATTCTAGGTCTAATAGCCATAGATTGTGGGTCGCTAACCATGTCAATGGCGAATGATTGGACGCTATGGAGGAGAAGCTCGGTGGAAGAGGGGGAAGTGATCGTGTACTTGGAATGGAAGAGAAAGGGCTTGAGGAGTTAAGGCTTCATCCTACTCACCAGTCATATAACCAGAGCTATTGAATTTTAATCGAACAATCTATTATTTCTCACATATTAATGCACCAAATAATACGCTTATATGTCGTATATAAATATGTAATATCTAATATAAATGAGATAGCTTGTGAGTTGAACAAGGGTGAACCCTAGCATGAGCTTGGCTTGTTTAAATTTTGAGCTTAGAAAATTGGTTTGACCTCAACTTGTTCAATAAATGAATGAACCAAGCTCGAGCTGAATTTCGAGCCAACATGAGCTAGCTCATGAGTGGCTCATTCATTTGCCAGCCCTAAAAGTGAAATTCATCCAAATTATTATTCCTATGTGGTGCTTTTCTTTGTGAGGATGGTACGCCAGATGCTCAATCATCCACAATGGCTTGAAATATTTTGGGAACTTTGGAAAGATTGCTGACCTAACAACTATCTGCTAGTCATTAAGTTGCATTACTGAGTGTTTGAGCCTCCATGTCACAGTTAGCAGAAGTTTTTTCCATCATGGAGGTAATATTAACTTGTACAGTTTGTGACATCTTTTCAATCTCAAATTCCTTGCTTTTTGCATTAGTCTTGTGGATCTCTTGTTGTCACCAATTCCGTTTTATTATAGTAGTTGGTCATGTTGCTCTAGACTCCTAGACTCAATGTTGAATGACTAACACTACCTGTAATGTGAAGCTGATGTTGTTGCCCATCCTACCAAAAATTGGTTTTGGTCCTTTTGGACATTGGAGGGGACTTTGACAAATTGTAGTGCTCATTTCCATAACTTGGCATACATGTGCGTTGATTAGATAAATTGTGTACAAGCAGTATTGCCTCTGTTCATGTACAAGCAGAACTACAGTTTATTAAGTTGTGTTTGAAGCAATTATTGCTCCATTCATTTGCTAGAGAATTTGCACTTGATTTTATGTGGCTTTGGTTATTTCAGTCTGTCAATCTTGAGTTCTTATGGTCTTACCAAACTTTAATGTAGGTTTCTTGGAGGACATTATGTCTCTATTATGACTAATTAAACTCAATTACATGATGTAAAATTTATATGTGAACAATTCCATAGTAATCCACCAGGGTCCCACGGAAGACATGACACCTGCAAGATGGCTACTTATATAAATTGGATGCTGTATAATTTGCAGTTGAGCAATTCACAGTAACCCAACAATCATCACTTCTCTGTACTCTATAATCTTAGTTCAATATATCAGATCTTAGATTATGTCTATATTTTTGTGTTTATATTTTGTTTGACTTTGGTCAAATGTGAAGCAGCTTGACCCACTTGCACCATAACAATGTTGTTTTGACCCATAGGATTTAGACCTCACCTATTTTACTTAATTGCTTTGAGCTTGAATTGATAATTCGATGGTTCAGTTTTGGGTCTAAAATTCCAAATATCAAACCAATTCAGCATTGATTGTTGGTAATGTCATACAGGTTAAGGGATTCCAGTTTGGCTTACATGCATGTGCCATGTATGTTGCTGGTCAAGTTCTCTTACTATTTTTATAACTTTGTATAGATAAACTTTTTAAAGCTCCTAGGTCTTTACATTTTCTTCAAAACAACTTTTAACTGCACCTAGTGTTAACGAAAGCATCTTACTGTTATAATACTTTTTGTGAGGTACTTGCAGTTATTAATATATTCTTCTAAAGAAAACTCTTTTCTTTTCTTTTGTTCTTCATATAGTATGGAATGGCTTGCATGTTTTGGAATTCACTGGATATGTAGTTGTCTTTAGAGTTTGAGTAGCTTTAGCAAACAAAGAAAGGGGATACATACATACATATAAATATATGCATGTACATACGCATATACATATACATACATGCATATACATACGTATACACACACACATATGTATATGTATATATATGTATATGTGTGTGTATACACACACACACACATATATGTATATGTATATATATGTATACATATATGTATACACACACACACATATGTATATGTATATGTATATATATGTATACATATATGTATATATACACACATATACATGTATATCTACATGTATATATATACATATATACATATACATGTGTGTATACACATGTATATGTATATATATATATGTATATATATATGTATACACATATACATATATGTATACGCGCGCGCGCACACACACACACATATATACGCACACACACATATATATGTGTACACACACACACACATATGTATACACACACACACACATATATATATGTACACACACACACACACACACACACACACATATATATATACACACACACACACACATATATATATACACACACACACACACATATATGTATACGTATATATGTATATATATACACACACATATATGTATACGTATATATGTATATACACACACACACACATGTACATGCATATACAGATACATATATGTATACGTACACACACACACACATATACATACATACATACATCCATGCATGCATACATATACATGTGTGTGTGTGTGTATTAAATATTGTTTCACAGCTTGCCTTATAGTTGTGTTGTATTCATTTTGTTTGAGATATGACTGATATTTTATCTGAATAATATGGGACATACAGACTTTCAGGTACATGCTTGTATGGAGTTGAGAATCTTGCTTGCATTCATTGTCTTATTGAGAGGGGAAAAACATTGATTGGGAAGTTACAGGGGTTCTTTTTCTTTTTTTTTTGTTGGGGTGGGGGGTGGTGGTGGATGGGCATAACTTTTGATATACCATGTGAAATTTTAAACTCATACTTTTGGGTTTGATTGGCTCAATGTTCTTGCTAAATTAGAATCTTTGTAATCTGGTTTCATTTGATCTCTAATAGAATTGGCTATTCGGCTACTTGGTTGCCATTGCCCATAGAAAGAATTGCTGGAGTCCCACTAGCTCATGATTGTTCTGTTTAAATCCTCATGGTCATGTGGATGTGATGCTGAATCAATGTAATGGGACTTAAGTTAAATACCTTTATGTTCATTAATGGCGACCAATAATAATAGTATGATCAGTAGGTAATTTGTTTTTTTGAAACTTGAATTGTACAAGCTCATTTGTCTCTTTGGCCTCATGACTGGCTTACATACAATGAATTATTTTGCATTTCTGGTTTAGGCATTAGCTCATTTGTATGCAAAGGAAAATGTTTATTCATCACCATTTAGGTGTATGTCTATGTTATAATTTATGGGTTCTTCATTTTTGGTTCTGGAGTTTGCTTCAACTGTAACTTCAGACTCAACTTGGCTGATATTTGTTGCTCTACCTTATCATTTAATTGAGGCTCACAATAAATTGATTCAACTATCAAATAAGTGCTTTGAATTGAACCTCAACAAAGTTCTCATTATAAAGCAACAAGTTAGGTTTGGGTTGAATGTTGTTTGAACTATCTGCAAGTTTGAGTTGAATTTATAACATACCAAACAGTATCTAAACCCAGATCTTGTTCTGTTCCTTTAAACATTTTGTTTTTGGCCAAGGCTTTATTCTATTACCTAGCCTTTGGTTGCAGGGTAAATTTTGAAAGCCTTTTACTGCTGAAGGGATAGACCTATTCCATGGAAAAGGAGCTTTCTGGCATTTGGTTGGAGGGATAAGTGTGGGGAATAAAGTGCATTTAATCTACATTGAATTTCAAGATGTTTTGGATTTTTTTCACAAAGATGAAATCAAGGTTCACTGAATTGGTACTAAGTGGGTGGTATGGTACAGCACGGTATGGGTCTGTACTGTACCATTTTGGGATGTATCTTTTTCTTTTTTTTTCCTATTTCGACTTGAAGTGGGTAAATGACTCCCGATGTCATTTGTTTGCCAACTTAAACTGAAGTCAGCAAACTATTTGCTGACTTCAATTTGTAAATGGCAAAGCAAAGGGCATTCTTGTTTCGAAACAAAATGGGAGAAACCCCTGTTGATGAGACGATGAGATGAGGGCTATGGAGCCCTCTCTTCTCTCCCCCTCTCTCCTCCTCCCTCTTCCGTTCCCTCCCGCTCCTCCTCTCTCTCTCTCTCTCTCTCCCCTTCTCCTTCTCCATTTCGAACCGATGGACTGAACTGTGCTAGTAACTGATCGGTCCAATTTGGTATGCCTTGTACCGGCTTGTTCGGCAATGTTCAACCTTCATGGATGAAATTGCCTCCCTTTGTTTGTGTGTTTATATAGGGGATAAGGGCAAAAAGGTAATTGGAGGGGATAAGGGCAAGCCTGTTCTATGGTATAATCTATTCCATTAAAATGGCGGAGGAAAACTATATTGCGTAGGCCCATTTGTATCCCCAAGCACTATAAGCTCCTATTCCATTCCTTCCTGGAGTTTGACAAGGATATACCCGAGGGGATATCCTCCTAGTCATCCTGTAACTAAACAGGCCCTTAAAGAATTAGGAGTTTTCTAGGGTTTTAGAGTGGAGTGAAATTGGGAAAGTGGGGTGTTGTGGGTTTTTTCAAGTGGATAATTGAATTTGAGGTGTTCTAGTCTTCTAGGTGTTGATACCTTTTTTTATCACACACCTTGTTGTTATGAACAGGTAGCATCCGACTTATGTTAACCTATAGCATCAAACTTAGCTTAGAATTTTCAAGTGGCTTCTTAACAGTTGTATTACTGGAACCAACTTTCCAACTGTAAGTTGTCCCTAGTGCTGAACATGTTGCCATTGAAGTTGCTTTGTCCTATCTTCTATTTTTATTTCAAAATATGTGACATGAATCGCACCTTTCTATTCGAAACATCATTCATTAGTCATCTTTGTTAAAGATGTTCACATATATTTCTTGTTTATTGATTTATTCTTTTGTATTATTTGGAATTTTTCCTATCAACTGTCAAGTTCTAGCTTGAAGTGTTGGGCAATCTTGGAGTTCTAACACTAGGCACCCCTACTAAGCATGCAAGATTTAGGATGGGAAGCGGAGCATGGTGCCGGCAAAGGTTGGTGGAATGATGAGGCATGGTGGTGAGGGTGGACAGATAAGGATAATCTGAGTGTTAGGGTGGAGATTGGTAGTTGTTAAAGCAGAATGGGATGGATAGAGGTGTTGAGGGGTTCTTTTATCTTATTTTCTTCTAGTTTTCTTTTTGAGCATGTTATCAGTGGAGGGTGTTGGTAGCAAAACAATGCTGGAGGTTAACAATGCAACAGTGTAGCTATGGTTC
>KE504721.1:128608-150886 GCA_000441515.1 Elaeis oleifera
GGGGGGGGGGGAGTTGGTGCGCCATCTCATCTTGTTTTTGTTTGTAATCTTCTTTCTCACGAGATATAAGTAGAAGAGAAAAATGATGAATAGAAAAATTAATAAATGCACCTTCTCTTCTATAGAAATATATAATTTTGTTGTCTTTTTTTGCACTCTAAAACATCTAGAGAGACAACAAGAGAGTGCATCTTCTGAAAATGATATGTATTTTTTAGGTTGCATATCTACAAAACCAAATCTTCAAACCTATTCAATATGTTTCCAAGATTTGACTAGGACCCAAAATGTATTTAGTTTGAATTGGAGGATCCAAACATGAAAATTCATGTAGGGTCCAAACATGACCACGACCCATCATGTATTTTGACTCTCTTGTGAAATGTTTGTTTTTCTTTATGTGAATCTACGTATGTCATATGTATGAACATGTAAGCTGCTTAGCTATTTCTAGTATGCTCAGTATTGTGTTGTCACTTTTGGATGTTTAACTTTTAAGACATCAGGCCAGTGCATCTTTTGTCTTGCATGTCAAAGCATTGGTGGTTTTGAATCATCAATTAATTTAATATCACCTAAAATTATCATGCACATTGTTCATCACATATGCTTCATATCTGGTAATTGCAATCCTAGCCTTGTGTGAAGGTTGTTTTGTTTTGCATGGCATGGATCTCGCATTTGACCTTGGTTCTTGGATATACATCATGCTCCTTTTGTTTACAAGATTATTATTGCTTTTGCTTCGCGTTCTGCTTATGGCTTTATGTTAGGGTTCATCGAGTCACCCTATATCGGGTGGTTCGGGCGTGCTGAACCGTATCGATGGCTAATTGGTGCGGTTTTAGTGTTCAACTTAGAATGCCGGCAAAGATGGAATGAGAGAGAAGGAAGAGAGGAAGAGAGAGAGGAGGGAAGAAAAAGCCGGTGGTCGTTCGTCGAGGTCGTTGGAGGGCTGTCGATGCCTTCGGAGCTCCCAATCTGCCATGAGATGTGGGAAGAGAGAGAGGGGAAGGGAGAAAAGACAAGGGAGTAGAAGGTGGCACGGAGGTCATCAGAGGGCCGTTGGGTGGTTGTTGTGGCCACCGGATGGCCCAAAATTGCCCTGCGGCGGCCGTGGGTTTGAAACTGGGTTTCGCTCATGTTTCGTCATGTTTTTTAAAAATTCATTGCCGGCTTCACTGTGAATTATATTTTTTTTAAAAACATGACAGAAACAGGGGCGAACCATTGTTTTGAACCTGTGGCGGTTGTGGGGCTATTTTGGGCCGTTCGACGGCCACAATGGCCTCTCTGCTGCCTTCTGCTCCATCCACTTCTCTCCCTTCCTCTTTCTCTCTATCTCTCTTTCTCTTATTGCATTTTCTCTCGTAGAGGACCGCGGTGCTTGGGAGGCCTCAGCGGCCCTCCGCCAGCCTCTGCGGCCCTTTGGTGGCCACCGCTGATATCTTTGCTGGTCTCTCTTTCTTTACTCTTTTCCTCTCCCTTCCCCCTCTCTCTCTTTCTCTCTCTTTTCTTCTCTAGTTCATTCTTCATTTTCATATCGGTTCGGTTCCGGCATGGAGGCATACCGACTTGTACCGTCGGCCGGTCGGTGTGGGATCCAATTTTGAGTCGGCGATCATTGCTTTACATATTGTGTTTGTTATATATTGTCTAACTACTATAATAAAGTGAGTAACATATGGGTGGAGTAGGTGCATATAAGATGGTATCGGAGTAGGTTTTGTGAGGACTTGTGTAGGCACGTATTAGTCGTATGTTGGTTATGTATTAGATAGATCTTGGATACTTATATAAGGCCCAAGTAACTGAGATAATATCTTTGGCTAGCTTTTTTGGTGAGGTCTTGGATTATGACAAGTGTCATTGGAGCAGACCTAGCCCATTATGACAAGTGTCATTAGAGCGGACCAACCCATGGGCGGTATGGGCTAGGGGACATTGCTGCATAAGCCGATTTGGGCTTACCATGGGCTGATTATGATTTTTGTGATTGAATTTGTGGCACATGTAATTGGATTTGAATGGATTTGGACCCTTAGTCTAGCAATGATGTCTGAACTTAAATGGGAGGAGCATGTGAAGACCCTATGTTGATGTTTTTTTTAGTCTCTTTTAGTCTCATATCAGCTATATGCTAGTAGATCTTGGGTATTTTTGCAGGGCCAAAGAACCCAAATAATATCTTCCGGCTAGCTTTTTTGGGTGAAGTCTTGGATTGTAATAAGTTTGTACGTTGCTGCCCCTCTTGCTATTACTCAAGTCTAAGTGCCTTTTATAGAGAGTTGCAGCTTTTTGCTTGAGCCCACTATTTGTTTGTCATGTTTGCACTTGATGGATGCATGAGGTGTAGCTTTATGTTGTTCCATCTAGCATGGTAGCCTTCTTGAAATGAGGACATTTATGATTGGTTTTCAAAAGCTCTTCAACAATTCCAAATGTGTACTTTTTTTTTTTATGTACTCTTTGATTCTTGAATCCTAATGGTTATTGTTCTCTGTTTGTAATGTAGACTCTTTAATAATTAAGCCTAGTGGATGTTGTTCCCTAGATCTGGCTAACACATGGCATCTAATGCTTTCAACCTTTCATTCCATTCCCCAGTCTTTCAGCTATTCTCGATGCATCACATTTAGGTCGACCCTATTGATCTGCTTGGTTGGGTTTATTGCTCCTTAAATTTGGCTGTCAATTTTCAAATTTCAGCTGCCCCATGAATTTTTTTTTAATTTATGATGTCTTGTATATTTTATATTCTTTGTGAATTAGCTTCTGTTAGTCTGCTGGATCTTGCTTGATTTACTATTGCTCCTACTTCTGTGTGTGTAATGCTAGATCTCTAATATATTGAAGATGATTGTAAAGCTTGGGGTGCTTGTACTACCAGGATCACATGATCATAAGCCTTTCTTATCTTCCTATTTTCTGCTTGTTCTCCGTACTGACTAGACTAGCTGAGGGAAATGATATAGTCTCATTGTCTTATACTTTGCTTAGGATTTAGATTCTGTTTCAATTTAAGTGCATCGGTTAATGTGTTTTTACAGATTTTCTTAAACTATATCTGGCTCATAAGCGGTAGAGCACTTGCTTTCTCCTTTACTGCTTGTCAGTACAATTTTCTTTTACTCAATCAAATTCATTATGATATTAGGGCCCCTTTTCTCTATCTTGGTTTTACTGTGCATGCTTCATTAAAGACCTTTGTATCGCCTCATAATTTTTATATTTGTTATGCCTACGGGGGCATCATTCTAGGTCTCTATTAAGGAAAACAACTACCAGATTCCATCAGATGGGGATCTTCATACTTTTTTGTGCACTTTGATTTTCTTGCTGTGAACATATTGAGCAGTTCCTTTCATGCGCTATGCTATTTTCTGTCACTAGACACCCCTCTAATTTTAACTAAAACTATCATTAGAATTCAGCCAACTGCTTTGTCCCCGAATCTTTAGTTTAACCATTTCACCTTTAGCAGATTTGCTGCTATTGTTTTGCTCAAGGCATCTTTATTTTGGATGGTTTGATTTTTAGCTTGTTGATTGCTTTATAATTTCATTCTCTCACATAATGCTATCGCATAATTTTCTGTGCTTTATCCTCAAGACTGTTCTTGTGTGCCCTTTTGGTTTCCTTTATGAGTGTTCTGATTGTTCAGATATATTAGAGTAGTCCTTTAGCACTTGCTAGGTTCATCATTGACTTGTGTTTGAAGAGTTACTTTCTCATATGATCCTCCTTTTTGTTATTGCCCATTTAACTTTAAATCCATTTCTCTCTAGTTTGATATGGATTTTTGTTCACTTACCATCACTCCCATTTTTCCATTCATTGGAAAGCCACTAGTTCCAGCAAGGGCTCCATGGTTTGTAAGTTGCGTTAGAATGATTGATGCATGGTTTGAAGATTCAAAACATTTTAGTTTCAGGTGGAATTGATTTGAATTAAGGCTGGTTCTGGAGTTTCCCTTGACACTAAGTTATCAGGCCAACTTTTATTCTATTCGGGATGTATATTTTGTGATGTCTTCATTTCTTTAAATGCCGAGCAGTATTTTCTACAAATTGTACTTAGGTATTGCAAGTACTGAGAAGATTTGAAGCTGTTAATACAGCCATCCAGCCTTGTCTTAACTATTTTGGGAGCAAAATGACAATATATTCTAAGCGAATTAGAGGATGACAATTTTTTTGATAAAATCTGTTAGATATTTCCATTGTTACAGTCATCAAATGATCTTTTACGTTCAAAACAATTTTTTTGAATATTTTATTCTTAAAATAATGTTCTGATGGATACAGTGCAATGCCGCTGAAATGATTAATGCAAGGGTCTGAAACAAATTATTATATGCTAAATGATAATTAACATTCTTGAATTATTAAATTTTCTTGATTTTTAATTCTTCCTTTTGTGGGTTTATTTTATAAGTTTAAGCAAAACTATTAAACTAGGCCTAAACCACTGAAAGTACCGAACATGCAGAACTAAAATCATATTTGTGCAAACAAACTAAAGCTGAGTTTCAAGCCCAGGGATCATGGCTGTTATTGTAATTTTTGAAATCTTCAACTTTTACATTTAAATCTTGTCTTCCATATGAGGTTGGATCACCATCATTGATGACCAAGTAATAAGATCGCTTTGATGGTTTTCTGGATTTTGTTATAATCCTTTTTTCCCCTAGGATTTAGTGAAAAGAATGATATTGACTTTGGTAACACCTTAGGTCTTAAAGTGAAGGAAGATGTACTATGCCTCTGCAATTCTGTGATGAGTTTCTCCATTCGCATGGTGCATGATCTGCGGTACTTGGTCCCTTGTTATTGTTTGTGCTGTTCATTGTGTAGTCCATGAACTTAAACACCTATCCTGTGCCTGGTTGTGCATTTGCTTTACTTGTGATCTGTTCTTCGTATTGAGATCCCAGGGAAGTACTGTGGTCGCATTCTTTTGTATGCTGTCCTTTGTGCAATGGTGTATTTGAACCTTTGACTTTCATCATGCTAATGGCAAGTCTTATTGTTTCTCACTCAATTTTTCTGGTTGTTGGGTGATCTGCTTTTCTTGGGCAATATTTGCATTGTTATAGCATATTTGTCTGTTCTAACTGTTTACCCTTATTTGTTATTCGAGTGCTCCATCAGATAAGAGCTTATCATATCTTGCCATCTAGGATCTTCATATCATATTGACAGTTTTACTGGGGAATGATCATACTAGCAGGCACTTCATCTGGCCTCCTCATCCTGTTTAGGAATTGTCATTTCCTGGAAGTGAAAAAAGCAAGACACCATCTTGCTTTCTAGTGCCACAGATTATTGTGTAGGGTCTCAAATCATTTTGGATGTTGTGTTGGCTTTCTTTGTGCCTAAATATGGTCGTATATCTTTATACTCTTGCGAGCACCGTTGATACATTATTACCGTGCATACTGGTGCATTTAGAGGTCTGGAACTTGCTGGTATTTACTACCATATTCGATATGTAAATCCATGTGCTTGTGTACTTCATTAGAGTTGTCTGTAAGGAGAAATGGCAAATAATTTGTATTAAGTTCCACATTGTCAGATTGGTTTTCTATACGATATTTTCTTGATACTCATTGTCATTTCTTTTTTAAAAACATAATATGGGATGCACATGTCCGCTCTTTACCCATCATTGCATTATATTTGTGACTAATAGGAGCACAATTGAAAGATGCTGTGACTGAATTTTTTTCTCATTTCTTTTTTGATAATCTTTTATCTATAGGATACAAGAAAGCAGTTAGGACTCGATGATGGCTTAAATCTGATATTGCTGATGCATTCAACATTTTGATTCTCTATCTGATGTTCGATGTGGATGTTGTATGTTATTGTGTTGATCCCGTGTTCATTCTAACTGGTCCTTAACATGTTTGCTAGAGAACCAGTCAGCTTTCCTATTTCAGTACTGCTGAAAGTTGTGTCATCTATCAACTGATGATTCAAATCCCTTTTAAATTGCAAGTAATCTCTTCTGTTCTAGTTTGGCTAATCTTTATTATCAATTGTTGTCTGCATACCAGTTTATAAATTCGCTGTTATGTTAATCCTGTTATCAACTTGACATCCACTATCCTTTCTAACAAAGGCAGTGCTTCTATGTGGTTACTCCCTGTTCATCTGTATCCACTATAAACGGCCAAGAAATTTCAAGTTGATCCTTGATTATATCCAATAGACCAATAAAATGACATCATGGCATATTTCATAAGATATTACACCTATACTCATTCATTATTGTGCATTTGTATTGTCAAGGATTCAGGTCTCGGCGGGACGTCCCGCAGGACACCGAGATGGGATGCCATCCCATGTGTCGGGACATGGCCATCTTGCTAATGTCTTAGCGTCCAATCGGGACATTTTGGGACATCCTCTATCCTAAGTGTCGGGATGGGGCCAGATAGCGGCACGTCCGTTCCATGGGAAAATCGGAGCAGTTGCATCCTACGGGATTTAAAACGTTGTGTGTTGTTCATATAATATATATAGTTTGTGTGTTTTAATCATGTTTTGTGCTTGTGTTTTCTTGCGTGTTGTAAAATATGTAAGATTTTAATCATGTGTTGTTTCTTGTGTGCGCTCGCACGTGCTTGCGCACGTGCATGTGTGCATGTGCATGTTTTTATGTTGTAAACATGTAATCTATATAATTTGTGTTTTAATCTTGTTGTGTGAGTTTGTTTTGTATTGTAAAATGTATAGTCTGTATAAGTTGTGACATTTTGATCATGTTGTCTGCATGATACTTGGTTTACTATTGTGACATTGTTAACTTTGGATCTTTGGATTACTAACTGCAAAACTTTGTAGTCATAAATAAATTATTGGTCATGAGTTTACTTTCCAATGGTGCCAGAATACATTTTCTTTGGGGGAAAAAAAAACTTTGTTCAATACCTGCTTGTCATAGCTCAGTCAATAATTCAGTCATTGTACTTTTTGATTTGATTATCGATGCTTAGGCTTTGCTAGTCTTATTTATTATAATCTTATTGGTGTGGAATTTGGTTATGCAGAGCCTTTTGCAACTATGCTGATATTGAAGCTTTCACAGAGGAGAAAAAGAAATCTCTTTTAGTCAAGCGCCAGGGTAAAGGGGCTGATTTTGTCCGTGCAGTTGATGAAATAATTGATGTCTATGAAACTTTAAAGAAGCAGATCTGTGATGAGTTTATTTCGAGGGATGAGGACATTGCACCAAATGATGGAAATTTGGAAACTAATAGAAGTAATTCTTTCAGAAAGAGCCCAGAACATAGTTCTCATATTGCAGATGACCAGAAGTTGGATGTCGTATGTGCGATAGCAAGCCATGATGTATTCAGTTCTGAAGAAATTTCTGCAACCTCAAAGGAAGGCAATCCTCACAATATAAATTCAGCAATTGATGAGCCAGCTGAGAGGGTCTCGATCCTTGATCAACTTAAGCAGAGTCCTTTGGCTACTATTACAACTTCAAGAAAGAAGAGATTGATAGATGCTTCACCGCAGAGTTTTATTGCTCAGAAAAGATTAACATCCCTTCGAAGGTCTAGAAGTTCTTCTACTGGTGATCCCCAGAAGTTAAAGACTTAGATATGCTATGTAATGACTCTGACTTAGCTGGTGATAATGCGACTACTGATGGAGTGCAGGAAGAGTCTTTGATAAATAAGAGTGCCGAAAACATGCCATGCACCCATATTCCATGATGTGGTTGTGCCAGTTACTACAGGTTTGGCTAAAATGGTAGCAGAGAGGATACTGCATCTGACATAGCTGCGTTGAGATCTGAAGCCAATAATCTGAATGAAGAGGCTGTACTTGATTCTGATAAAATTGAAGTCACTGCAAATGGGTGCTTGGAGAATGAAGTTAGGCAGAATGGACAACTTGACCTCCCCATGAAGACGGTAATCTTTAAGAAAAAAGGAAACCAAACAGGAAGCGGGCATCTAATAGTACAGAATGTGCTATATTGGACAAGTATACAGAAGTGCACGTTGATCCATGTCGAAGCCTTTCAGAGTCTCCAAATTCTCGTGGTGAAATAAGTGAAACAGATCATAAAGCAGATGGAGATAAACACCTTCCTTTGGTGAAAAGAGCAAGGGTTCGAATGGGTAAACCACCTGCAGAGGAGAAACGGTTTGATGATCTTGTTGGCGCTAATGAGAAATCAGAAGTGACAGTGACGATAAATAACTGTGATAAATGTTCTACATGCACGAGTTCTGGAAATAATTTCCAATGGGACATCTCTAGGGGTCAAAGAAGACTCAAATTCATCTCCCATAAATGATTATTCTCGTCCTTCAGGAAGAGATCTTATGCTATGGAAGTCTAAAAGGTTTCCACTGAAGGGTTTTACATTAGATGTTGAAGCAGCTTTGCCTCCATCAAAACGCCTACATCGTGCTTTGGAAGCTATGTCTGCTAATGCTGCTGAAGATTCAGATGATTGTCCCAAAGCCCCAAGGCCAATGGAAATGATGCCCAATGGCTGCATGGTGTCTCCCAAGACAAATTCACTCCATCTTTCTACTTATGGAACATCGAGAACCCTACAAGATTGCATGATACCCCATATTCTGAATGTAATGCATTGAACATGAGTGTATCTGGAATGTGCTCACAAAATTTGGATGTACCTACAATAGCTTCTTCAGAAGTGAAAACTGATGACATCAATTCTGAAGATTTAAGGGATCATCATGGTAAACATTGCAATGAAATCCTTGTGGATGTTAAAAACTGTGATGGCTCATCTATGTCTAAAATAGTTGATGCTGATATACGTTTCAAGAGTTTGCAACCTTGTTCTTTCAGGTTAACTGAGAAGCAGGTTAATCTGACCAACTGGGAAGGTATGCCCGATCAATTATCATTATCTTTAGGAAAGTAAATGAGAATGAGATTCTGCAACCAAAAGAGAAATGCCTGCACTCTCCTATGGGCAATATAAGTGGAGATCGAACAGCGGAACCAACCATACAGAAGCCGACCTCTGTTTTGAATATTAAGGGGAAGCGATTCCTTCTCTGCTGTTGAAGCTTTCATGATTATATCGACTACAAATGGCAGTTATACAACAAGTGGGACATCTAAGCCTACAAAGTCTTCTAGCATTCAATCTGATGAAGACAGTCAAATCCGTGACATGTAAGGTTTTATTCTTCAAATATGTTTATACTTGCAAACTAGGACTGATCCTGCAATCTCAAACTTGTAAATGCTTTGATTAGTCTCTGAGCAGTAACATACCTTCAGGCGATATTCTTTTGTTAATTCTTGCTTTTCTATTAACAAATTAGTGGCTAGCATGTTAGGGTTCCTGTATTAGACTGCTATTGTTCCATTTATCAAGCTTCAATGTAGGAAAGCTGGATGGTTATCATCTGCCAAGTTATAGATGTCATCAATCATCATTCACGTGAGTTTACAACATTCATCTAAATTGGCCTTTGAGTTGGATTCTGTTCATTTATTTTCACGTGGTGGACATTTGGCATGGGGCATGGTGTTCGCTTGAAGATCTTGTATATGAAATTTAGTGCTTCAAAGGTTTAAATTAATGATATTGGTACCTGCATAGGTACCTTTACTGGTACAATAAGGTACCATGTAAGTGCTGTATATGTCTCATGGTGCAAGGCAACAAAATAGAGGTAAAACGATGTGTTGGTACTGTAGCATTACTGGTGACTTATTGGTATGATCCAGTATGGGCAATACGGACTAATACATAATTAAATCCTTGACTGGACCTACTGTATTAATTTCACATCTGTGGGATCTTATTACACAAGATACTAATGGACATAATGGTATAAGATGCACGGGAATGATCCTGAGACAGTTGCCAGGAAATACACCCACATACATATATTTTAATGTGATAACTGAAACTTTGTATTAGCACCTTAAGATGTGTCTTTGTCCCCTCTCCCTGATTTATTTAGAAATTTTCTTTGCAATTCATTAATGGCATTTTCTGTCTTGGCATTATAGGGAGGATGTTGCAAGGGAAGTCAGATGCAGGGTAACTTCAAGGGATCAGTGTATTTCTCCTGATTTGATGCCCATGAAAGATTTAATTGCTGCTGCCCAGGCTAAGCGATTTTGTCTCGGTCTACTTCATTTTCCGATAACTCTGTAGATTATAAGGTTGAGGCTGTGATAAGTCCATCTTTAGTCTACAAGGAAGATTCTTTGGGAAAAGTTTCACCCTCAAATCCCATGATCAATCATACATCTGCTATAGATGATAGACTTCAGCCTCTAAGAAATAGTAGCAGAAGTCCTCATGGTGGTCTGCGACAGAAAAGCTTAAGCAAATTAACTGACCTTGCAGAAGCAAATGCTGCAAGGAAATCTTTTGAAGCTTTGCTTTGTACGTTAACAAGAACAAAAGAGAGTATAGGTCGAGCAACACGCCTTGCTATCGAGTGTGCTAAATATGGGATCGCTGGGGAGGTTAGATCATGCTCTTTTACTCTTTATTTATTTTCCTTCTACCTTACCGTGAGATTGTTGCTTCTTGGGGGTGTAAAGTAGACATGATTATGTGCTTTCCTGAATATATTTTACCTGTGATTATATTTGGGCGTATAGAGTTTGATGACTAATTTGTACTAATCCTTGCTGCTACTGAAAGAGTTTACTTTAAATTTTAAATTATATTTTGTAGTATCTTGAATGTTAAAGTATGTTATATGTTTTATTGTATATAGACTGTTGAGGTGTACCGTTCAGTTGAGAAGTTATTATTATTTTTTCAAGAAACATGCATGTTTCATGCCGTGGTATAGCTTTGCCAACTACTGTTTTGCCTGATTTGCCACTTAAAAACTATGAATATATATCCTTATTCTTCAGCTGCACATGTTAAACACTTTTGCCCCTACTTTCAGCTGGTTTGTGTAAAACCCAAGTAAATTTACTATTTTCAAAATCTGTCCCTTAACGACTATGATGTGTAGACTAGAAGACTTCAAGACCTTTGCTTCTTGATTTATGTGCATCTAATGCATTATAGATCATTATTAATAGTATGAATCAATGCTATTTGGAATAAAGCATCATCATGTAAGTCATGGCCTGGGACCTAACATACTAAGGGACAGGGTACATATGCAAGGTTTCCAGGTGTTTGGAAGTGTTAACACTTCAACCTTGAAAAAGTCTGGACTTGGGAACACTCTAAAATATAAGCGCATAAAAAATTATACATAAAAGATTGCTAGACTGATTGATTCATGAATAATCCTTCCGAAACAATTCCATTCATGATATTTTACATTGGAGAGAAAGGGATAATGATGTGGCACATGATAGAAGTGTCAAGGGCACCTTAAAAATGTATGGTTAAACACTCCATGTGCTGAAAATATAGAGCCATCACTTGCATCTGGTGCCCTTTGAAGACACAGTAAAAATCCATGCAAAGTGCTGATACTTATAGTTGATGTGGCAATACACTATCTTGTGGTGCCATGAACATGTTCAGTTATGTCATATTCAAGTTTTTAATAGTGTTGTCAGTCATCATGTTAGGAACTAAAAAATTGAATTCTCTAGGTAACATTGATTGCCTGCATTTGTTCTGGTGGAGTTACAATATTCTCTGAATTATTGAAAATTTCTTGAATTATTTTTAGTCTTCTCTTGGCTGAATTGTTCTCGAAAAATGAATCAATCCTGAACCAGTCTATTCTTGAATTATACGAATTTTATGATTTATTCACTAGTTGTTCATGATTAATTTAAAAATATGTTGCAAGTTAATGATACCATAGATTGTTGCCAACACTGGCTATTATTTGTTATTTTGCTTATCCTATACTTATTTCAATTAAAGTTTATAAGTATTTTAGAAATATCATGTTTTTTTTTCCAGTTTTATTATTTTCTAATTCTTTGTTGTTTGAATTTTCGAACTTTTGATGAATTTGCCAGATTCTTTCTAGATTCTGAATAATTATCTCTAGCTGAAGTATTTCCGATAAAGATTCAGGTCTTGGTGAGACGTCCCATGGGACACCAGGATACCTTCCATTATGTCGGGAAGGGCTGTCCCGCTAATGTCCCAGCATCCCAATTGGGACATCTTGGGACATCCATTGTCCCAAGTGTTAGGATGGAGCAGGACGGCGGTGCGTTCCGTTCTATGGGAAAATCGGGACAGCCTCGTTCTACGGGATTTAAAACCTTGATTCCTTATATTCTTATGTAGTTGTATGCGGTGCAAAAGTTAGAAGGTCCCCAATAATAAATACATGAATTTTGTAAAACCATTTTCAATCCTTGGCTTGTTGGAAAAGTTGATTACTAAGATGGAAAGCTATTCAAAAAAACAAAACATGGATTTCAGAATGCAGAGTCCCTATAGTCCAAGAGTGAAAAGAGGCCGGTGTTGAGGCAACAATATAAAAGATTGTGTCAATGATCCAAGAACTCATCAATAGCAACTATACTGAACTGGACTGGTGACAGGCTGGTTTTGGGATGCTGGCTTGAACCAACTGGCGCAAACAGGCACCTGCTGATGTCCCTCTAGTATGGTATTTGTATTAGACCATTATCGACCTGTATTGAGCAAAAAAGGGTGAAATAGCCCCCTTTGTTTCTTCCAGTACCAATCTGCACCGGTACCATAGCGGACACAAACATGATTGATGCATGAATGGTTGTGTAGATTTAATTACTTTGGATTGAATACACATAAAAATTGAAGGCAAAACAGAAAAGGCTGCCATTTGCCATCTGTATTCACTTTGTTCTCATGCATTCTGTACTTTATGATCCATCAATTGTTTACCCTTCTATTTACTTGGTTAGGCAATCTTCTGAGCTAGTAAGTATTGCGCAAGCATCCCTTTATGATATCGAAATCTCTTTCATTCCACGAAATTTTGTGAGTAATTTTTGCTCGAAGAAAATTGCATTTTTGTGGTAATTTTTGCTTGCAGAAAATCATATTTTTGAGGTATTGAATGATAAACTTAAGAATACATTGTTTCAAAAGCATACCTTCAATTCTTTTTGTCATATGAAGGGAGAACAATCTCCACTGAAATCTATCCTATAGGTTTACTATGTTAAGGCCTTCTAGTTCAATGTGTTCCACATAATATCTTCGATTCTCATCTCAGGTCCAGGTCTGAATATTTGCATTCCAATTTAGTCCAAATCTGAAGGTTTGCTTTATTTGCAGATAGGAAACTTGATCTTGACTCATTTGACTTTTCACATTTATACATAGTTATTGGCTGAGCTTCTTTTTTTTGGGAATCTTGCCCTCCTGAATTTGTTTGTGGCACTTGCAATTCTCTCTTTGATATGAATGTTTGTTCATTCAGTGCTTTAATTTTTCCTTTTCAAAATCTTTAAGTTGTTATTAGATGTTTGTCTGTCCCTTTTTCTTCTTTATCTTTGAGTCCTTACAGATACGATGGGTGAAGTTCCTCGAAAACAATCACCAAGTTAGTAGCAAATAATAGGAGGGGTTTCTTAGTGGTTCGTCTCCAGGGTTTTTTGTACCATGCCGAATCGGCCCGTACATCCTGTATCGGTTTGGCCAGCGAAGTTGGTATACCGGAGGAGGAGAGGGAAAGAGAGGGAAAGTGAGAAGAGAGAGAGAGAGGAGGAGGAGAGGGAGGGAAACCTCGGCCGTCGGAGGGCTTTCGTGCCCAATTATCGCCCGGTAGGGCTTTTACAAGAGCGAGAAAGAGAGAGAGTTCAGGGGGGGAGTGATGTACCAGAGGCCAGCGGAAGGCCATCGGTATTTGCCGGGTAGCTGCCGTGGCCAACGGACGGCGAAAATGGGCACGCAGAGCCGCAGCTGTGGAACAGGGGCGACAGCCCCTGTTCATCGTCCTTTTTTAAAAATGAAGATGAAGAGTGAAGCCGGTAATCTGTTTGCTGGCTTCACTTTGAAATTTTTTTTAAAAAAAAGACAACAGTAAAACCGGCAATCAGATTGCAGGCTTCACTTAAACCAATTGCTGGCTTCAACTATTTCGGCCTTTTTTAAAAAAATAGCCGGACGCCTCTGTTTCACGTTCGTGGTAAGTGAAGCCGGCAAACCAATTGCTGGCTTCAACTATTTCGGTCTTTTTTAAAAAAATAGCCGGACACCCCTATTTCACGCTCGCGGCACCGTGCGCGTGGACTGCGTTGTCCGGTAGCCCCTCCGACTCCCTCCTTTCTTTCTTCCTCCCCCCCCTCTCTCTTTTTTCTTCCGGTTCGGATCTTTTGCCTTTGTCAGTTCGCATCAGTCCGGTACGGTATGGAACCGTACCATACCATACCACTGGCCGGCCGATACGGCCGCCGGTTCCGAAATCTTGTTCTCTCTCTCTTTCTCCTCCACACCCCCCCCCCCCCCCCACGCCACATCTCCCCCTCACACACTCAGCTCAGCTCAAATGGTCACATAATTAAGCACGACTTCCTTGATGTCATTACTGGTTCTTAATCTAATTGTGCCTCGTGATCATACTATGGGTATAAATTGGTGTGGTGGCTTATATCTGGATTAGCTCTTGCTTGCAAATGTTTGCTTCTCTATATTAATTAGCTGCCCTTCTAGTGTGTTATACCTGGATAGGTAGCCCTTGTTGATTCCGTGAGCTCGTAATGTGGGACTTGGTACATGAGATAGAGCAATCATTCTTTTTGTCCAATGTCGTTTCATGTGCTTTGTCTCTGCTGGAACTCTGTCATGGTTGAAGGGAAAATCTCGCCACATTTCACCACACTTCTTTCGTTTATTTTGTCCTTTACGATTGGATTCTCTTGGTTGAAAATCGTGCAAGTTGATTTTGGTTCTTATAATTGTCGACTCCTGTTACTCGACTCCTGTTACTCCACTACCTGCGCCAACCCAAATGTGAAAAGCTTTCTCCATTGATGATAAACATGCATAGTTAAATTCTAAGAAATATTCATGTTCTGCTGCTCTGCTTTGCTGGTCTGTGAACTGACATCATTTTTGAGATGAATGAGTTACCTTTCACAGTTTCCTCTATGTTCTGTGCCCTCTGTTTTGTGGGCTGTAGCATCTTTCTTTCTCCTGGTGCTGCTTTTCAACGTGCATGGTTCCAAGAAATTTCTACACTGGAACCAGCAAAAGTATTTCTTTTCTTGTGTTTCATGTGGTTGTTGAGACCAACAAGTAGTCATTACTAAGCTCTTAATGATGCTCATGATCTTCTGTTTTGCTTTTCAGTAATATCGAAAGTGATGTTATAAGCTTTCCCCACACTCACTACATGGGTATATTAACTTGTATATCTAGCTTCAGACTTGTGAGATTCTTTCTATAACATAATTTCTTGAAGATCCCCAGCGTTGCTATGGAAGAATCTTTCTGTTTCTGAAAAGATTTCATCTTTTCGTTCGGCCTGTTTAAATTGTAGTTAATTGCTAAAGGAGGAACATACTTCATTAGGTGCATTTGTAATTGCCTGTTATTTTTAATAATTGACCGAAATTCAATATTCTCTATCAATATTGACTTCACTTGTTTTCTGCTGCTATGTTATTTGTTCACTTTAGGTAGTTGATGTTCTTCTTCAGACCCTGGAAAGAGAGTCTAACTTGTACAGAAGGGTCGACCTATTCTTCCTTGTAGATTCAATTACTCAATGTTCGCGAAGTCAAAAAGGTAGCTGTATTGCAGTTTTTGTAGCTTGTGAGCTATTTTTCCATGCTGCTTGTTAATGAATGTTAACATTTAACAAATATTCCTAAACCTTTCCAGGTGGAGCCGGAGATGTTTACCCTTCTCTTGTTCAATCAGTGCTTCCACGTTTGTTATCTGCTGCGGCACCTCCTGGAAATGCAGCACGGGAAAACCGCAGGCAGTGCCTTAAGGCGAGAACCTTCAGCCTGTCTTTCTTTCTTTCTTTCTTTTGTGTGTGTGCGTGCACGCGGCTGTGGCACATGGGTGGGCGTGGGGTGATGTTCTACAATCTAATGCTTGCTGATTTTTGTATTTGTGTATAAAGGTTTTGAGATTATGGCTTGAGAGAAAAACCCTTCCAGAATCCATTATCCGCCATCACATACGAGAGCTTGATTCTGTAAATGAAGCATCGTTTACCTGTGCTTCTTCTCGACGTCCATCAAGAAATGAGAGGGCTCTTAATGATCCTGTCAGGGAGATGGAGGGAATGCTTGTTGATGAGTATGGAAGGTGCGGTTCTCTCTCTCTCTCTCTCTCTCACACACACACACACACAGTAGATTTTGTGTTTAATATTTCATTGTGTGTTTATGCAAAGTGACTGGAATTATCAGGTGAAAGGAGATAATATAATAGAATATGGTTGCCTAGCTCCGTCCACCCCTGTTCTGTACTCTCCATGACCCATACTACCTGATTTGTATCGAAGTTTGGCATTTGGCATGTATGCAATAGTTGTACGTATTGGTATTGGTAGAATTCTTTTGTACGTATTGGTATTGGTAGAATTCTTTTGCATTCTTTATTTGAAGAAAATATAGGAGAGAACCTTAGAATTCTACATGGAATCTTCTAAAGACTATGGAGCCCTTACTCTTTTTTGCTGCCTCTTGCATATTATTCTGCTAGGGCTTGTTGAAGTAACATATGATGCCTTTGTTGGACTGGAAATGTAGTTGCAAGGAACTAATGGCTTTGGCATTGGGTCATATTGATTTATGTGTTGATGGACCAACTGTTTTAGAGTTGTTATTTTACTTATTTTGTCATTAGTGATAGCAGATTTTCCATGATTTCTGCGTGAATATTTTGTGATTACTGTCAATTTTAAATAAATTCCGGTTGTTTATTTGACTACTCATTACAAATCCACTTGAAAACATTGTATCAAAGTGCATATAGCTCCATTTGAATTTGTTTTTTTTTTTTTGTTATATTTGATGCTAGTATCTCGAATGGTGCAGATGTGCTGATGAACTACGTAGGAATCAGCTGCTCCGGTTGCTCTATAATAGAAACCTAGGATCTTATTGAAACTTGCTAGAAAGTAGGAACACATAAACCGATGGGAAAAGAGGCAGGCATTGTACTCGCTTTTGCTAGAATCTTGTGTACATCATTAGTTCCAGGGTAACATAGGGATTAAATTTTGAGTATGTTAGTTGTTAAGATCTACAAAAAAAAAAAAAAACATCAGACATCATCGGTCAACAACTCAACATTGTCAAAAATTTTTCCAATTTATAATCATATAGTGGGCTTTATTTTTATTTTTTACTGTTTTCTGGTGTAATTGTTTGGAGGCATTATTGGCACGATACATGCTTTGGAGAATGATTTGATTATAGTGTAGGATGGCACCATCATAGTGCATTGAACAGTTATGTTTATGTAATGTTGCTTAGTTATATACATCAAACTTTAGAACAACTCCAACCCTAAAAAGGTAATTTCTGTATGCTATTTTTAAAGGCTTTAATTTAAGCTTCTGATCTGACTGCATGGCATAATATCAAGTCATTGGTGTTTAAGACTAAATAGGTTGTTTTAGAGGTCTAGATGGGAATCTGAAAGGATAAGACTAAGAAATTGCTAATAAGAAAAGAGTAGAATACTGAGAACCTTGAGGGAGATAACTTATGGTGTAACAACAATAAATTGCCTGGTTATCCATGGTTGAAGGAGTTCACCTTTGAAGCATGGAGTCTCACCACGAAGGGGAGATTCTTCTTTTCATCCTTACAGTCTGAAGGTAATTGCAATGGATGGTACCTCTCACAGAGGTACATATGGAAGTGAGAAACACATAATCCCCTTCCTGTGGATCCAAGTGCTTCTACTATGACTTGAAGAAGGTTGTTTCTTTCTTTCTAGAAGAATCTTAACATATAAAAGAAAGAAATAAAATTGAAAACATCTTACAAGATCCATGTTTAGTCCACTGTTTAACATATGGTGATGAAAATGCTATAAATGTTGGCTTCTATACTACAACACTCAATGGCCTATGCTTTCAATCTTGGAGGGATATATGTGCTCGGCCATTAATCCAATTTGAGCCTGTCCGCCAACAGTTAATTGCTTAACAGATCTTGTGGAGGATATTTAGTCATCTAGAACTGCTTGATTGATTATACTCTTGCAGTGGTCAAGCAGTAACCAATGTAATTATCAGGATAATCTCCTCCATGCAATCATCCTTCTCCTCAAATATACCTTTACATTTAGAATATGCAATATGGAGGCCTGTCTACTCCAAAAATGATCTCTTGGTCCATGAGCTTTTCTACCTAAAGAGACCACAAGCCTTCATACGTACTTCAATAGAAGAATAACCTCCAAGCAATCTAGTTGAATAAGGGTTTATTCATGTAAGGTTGTCCAATGTTTGAAGTTCCTACTAAAGTCTTGGAGAATGTGGTCCTCAAAATGGAAAGAAAACTTAGTGAATATCACTACTTGTTGGTGCAATAGGTCATGCACTCTTATTGAAGTCCTAAATGAAGGAATAATCATGGCACTACCTGTGTGTCTCTTAATCGATGTGTCTTATTGAACAAGGCAACATTTAGTCTCTGCGGAGAAGACTGTGCGCACAAAATACTAGAAAATACCAGACAGTTTCATCCTTTTCTATCCTCCTGATTTGGTTATATAGCCTAAATTGGAAGAGTTTTTCTATCACAGGCCTATGTGATTCCATGAATATTCTTTTGGATAACAGGTTTTTTATTGCTTAATGGTACATTAAGTCCTCAATTGAAGTTGTGAAGACCCTAGATTCAAGAATAAATTTCAATTCTTATTTTTTGGGTATTTTCTGATTATTTCTGCCCAAAAAGAACAAACTTGCTCCAGGGAGCTATTGATGGGCCCTAAGGATGAAGATCAACGAGGAAAGATGCAGCTTTGGAGAAGAAATCCTGTGAATTTTATTCATTGCTGCCAAACTAAATTAAATTAGAACAAACTCCTCTCCTTTTTTAAGGTTACGCTGCACTACTATTTCCAAAAATAGGATTTCCAAGAGAATGGAATTTTCCTTGTAAAAAAAAAGTGATAACCTAAAGTAGCAAAAAATTGTAATTCTATAGCTCATGTAGGGCTGAAAACAGATTGGATACAGATCATACTAGCATATCTCTACAAAGACAAATCGGAAACCGAAAATATGGATATAAGTTGAATAATTAAACTTCATGACCATAGAACTAAAGATATTATTAAGTGGATGATAAGTGAAGTTAATAGCATGTTAATGTGGTCATTTATTTTCCTTAAAACTTCATGAGTGCTATATAATTAATAGGATCACAAATGGAATTGGATATTTGGATACGGATCGGATAGTTGTCTATACATAGCCATATGCATTTTTCTTTAACAGATATGGATATTAGTCGGATGCTTAAATTCTGCTTATATCCGGATAGATTTGGATATGAAAATGGATCCGAACAGATATTATTCAATCCAGTTTCACCTCTAAGCTTTTGGCATAAAGCCATTAAAATCTCCTCAAATCACAATCCTTATGATTTTAGAACTTTCGCAACCAAAACTGTTAGGGCGTGTAGATAATATTGCTGCTCAAATAGGACTATAACTTTGTTACCTGAATAGAATTTGATTACAAAATCACAGGAAATGAAAATACATAACCTTCTTCCAGGATGTAAATTTAATACTCCTGACGCCCAATAAATAAATATATTAAGTAAAATAAAGTCCGATAATTAAAATAACTGCATCTAAATCTAATTGAAACCTAAACTTCAGCATTCATTTGACTAGGGGCCAGGGCAAACCTAAAGTAGCAAAAAAATTATAATTCTATAGCTCCTGGCATAAAAAGCCATCAAAATCTCTTCAAAGCACAATCCTCATGACTTCAGAACTTTCTTAAAGTGAACAGCACTGTTAGGGCCTGTAGATAATATTGCTACTCAAAATAGGACTATAACTTCATAATCTGAATAGTCCCCTGATTTGATTACAAAATCACAGGAAAATGAAAAATATGTAACCTTCTTCCAGGATTTAAATATAATACTCCTGAGGCCCAATAAATAGTATATTAAGTAAAACAGAGTCCAAAAATTAAAGGTAACTAAATCTACATGTAATTGACACATACACTACATCATTCAGTTTTGACGGGCAATGTCAATTCTTTTCTTTGTGCATGCCTATGCACCACCATCTGTACTTCCATTGTCTCATTATTCTTTTAATCCCTGCCTGATGCTCGACTCTATATTATCTACTTACCTTCTACATAAATTATTTAGCTTTTCAGGATATAATGATCTACCATGTGTACACACACACACACACACACACACACGCACACACACACACACACACGCATATATCTAATTGGACAAACTAATACAAGGTTTGCTACCCCTTGGTTTGAATAGCTATAAAATTATGTCTATATTCTTTCCCTTTGGTCTCATTTGTTGTATTTGTTCTTACCCTATGGTACATACTGTGCCAGCTAGTTATGAGCCTACCATTGCCCTGACTTATGAGGGTCCATGGTACTCCATCCCATACCAAACTGGATGGTATAGAGTGTACCACACCAGCTTGGTACCGGTAGACGGTATGGAGTGGTACGCTGAAGCGGACTCTGTACTGACATAGTGATAGGGTGGCGCCAGGATCTGCACCAATATGTCATGCTTTTTTTCCATCAACCCGCATGGACTGATATGCATATGCTTCAACCCGGTTTTGCCAATGAGCCTTTTGACATGCATGGGATGACATGATGCTTTATGTTACTGTGCATGCCATCTCATAAATGGCATAGGTGTGGCACATTATTACTTGGTACTTATATTAGAAACCAGGTGTCGAATTATTACACAAACATATTAAGGTGTTGAATTATTACACAAACATATTAAGGTGTTGAATTATTACACAAACATATTAATCGATTTGTCTGCCTTTTAATTGAATTAACTCATTGTCATAATTGTCAAATAGCCTAGGTGACCCCAGGTGATGGACCCTTCTATAAGCTAGGCAATAGACTGGGTTATTAGGCACCCACCAAAAATGACAAAATTTATATAAAATTTACAAATAATTTGTACCTTCATATATTTCAATTGTTGATTAAAAATGGCATTGTTCTTGAGGAGCTATCAATATCACATGATTCAAGGATATGTAGCAATGCTAAGGGAAAAATAATGCTAAAAGAAGAAAGAAAAGTGACAATATATAGAAATCATATCAATTATATATGATGATACGACTGTTATTTTAGTAGTAACAGTCGTATGTTACCACATAGTATTATGATCATGGTAGTAACGCTAATATGTTATTACTTGCTACTATGATTATAGCAATGACACTGCTATTCTAGTACAACAAAAAATAAACAGAGCAAAATAAAGATAAGCTGTTGGAAAATGAAACAATTAAGCTCTCATTTTCCTAAGATGGAAAACAGGAAACACAACAAAAGAGTAGAAGCCATAGTAAAATTGAATTTCCAATCCCTTCATGTGATTTGAACACATTTGAAATTCCCAGTCCAACTTGAGCTAAAATATAGAATACAAGATATGATAATAATTAACCCATCATCAATCAGTAGAACACAAATGATGACTAAAATATGGCAGGGTGAAAAATATGCAAAAGAAACTTGATAACATCAATTATAACTCCAAAATCCAAATGAGGAAAAAGTAAAAAAAAAAAAAAACGAAAAAAAATAGCACAAACAGATGAGA
Organism: Elaeis oleifera; assembly: GCA_000441515.1. Classification (NCBI taxonomy): domain Eukaryota; kingdom Viridiplantae; phylum Streptophyta; class Magnoliopsida; order Arecales; family Arecaceae; genus Elaeis; species Elaeis oleifera. The sequence continues at coordinate 150,361 of KE504721.1, forward strand.
GGAACAGAATCACTGTTTATTTATTATGTCTTTGGTTGTGGGTTAAAGACGAGGTGAACAAAGAAAGAACACTGGGATTTGAATTTAGGACCCTGTTAAACCCTTAAATAGATGAACAACAATAATCCCCATTCCCACCAATACTATGTGCTAAGTAGATGATATGTCCATATAACGGAATTTTTCTCATGAAGACAAGTGTGAGAGAGATGCAGATTTACCTTGAGGTCCCCCTCAGATCCCCATGCCAAGTGTCTCGTGGCCCTTGGTGCCAACTGTCTCAGGAAAACAGAAAAAGTGAGAGAGATGTGGACTTATCTTGAGGTCCCTCTTGAATCACCGTTCATCTCTTGACACCAAGTGTTTCATGGCCCTTGTTTGACTCTTATAACTGCTAAGAGTGATTCACTGGTGGAACGGAGCCCTTTTAGCTGTTGGAGCTGAGAGACAGCCCTAGGTGGAGAGCGAAGAGAAGAGGGAATGGGAAGGTCGATGGTTTGGCTCTGACATCACCCCCGACCCCCCC
>KE504721.1:163057-173079 GCA_000441515.1 Elaeis oleifera
AGAGAGAAAAGAAGGACATCTATCGGGATGCATGATCGGGATAGCTGTCGCGACGGGACGGGATAATGGGGCACCCCGTTCTATGGAGATATCAAGACATCTCCGTTCCATGGGATTTAAAACCTTGACTATAACCATATCTTGTCCCAACTATTCATTGGCTTTTTACATCTTTGTGCATGACTTTTGATCTTCGTACACCACATATTCCTATTAAAGATAATCTCCAATATTACGCCAATTTTTCCAAATTCTTTTCTGGACAAAATGGTGGGATAGCTACCCGAGGTTTCACTAGGAAATGAAATGGGAATAGGAGCATGCATTTCCAAATTCTATCCATGTAAGCATAACTCTTCCCTTCTCTTAGACCTTTCTCCTCAATCTCCAATGCACTGCTCATACCATCTCAAGCAATTACCATCATATTACTATCAACAAGTGCAACTCCTATACCTCTTCTAATATACTTGTTTGTCACTCAAACCCTTTTCATTCTACTACCTGTGTGACCATGCTACACCAAGGTCCATCTCTTAAAGAAACCTCAGATTTTGGTTAGATTGGTTATGGTAATCAACCTGATCAGTGTGATAGTATGAAAAAAAGTTTGGATCCTTAGAATGCTAAGATTCTAAGGGTTGCTTGAATTTGCCTACTGATGACAAAGCTAATCAATCACCAAGAATGGATTTGGTAGTATGAATAAGCTGGATCTCCATGCTAGCTTTAATTGGATTCAAGCCAAGCTGAAGATTATTGAAGCATTTGCTTTTTCAAAATTGATCTTCAATTAAGATGTCTTAAAATTAGTATGTGTAAAGTTAAGACGAACCAAGTAATGAGACCAAGGAAATTATTAGAAATATATAGCTCTAATGCATGTCCATTATGAAACCTTAACTTATTAGATCCTATTATCCATTAAGAAATGTTAGTTTTCTTGGATCTCACTAGTCGGAGAACAAATGATTTGCCAAGAAAGTTGAGAATAGATCATAAAAGAAAGTTAAGGGAGGTTAAAGCAACAAAGAGTGGTTTAGCTTCATAGAATGTTCTCATGTATGGCCTTCTTTCTTCAAAATGTCTTTGCCGGTACCATCATCATTTTATTCTCTAAGGTATTCCAAGAAGAAGTGAGAAACCATGGTAGTCCTTATTAAGGTTGTCAAGGTAGCTAGGCTGTTGTTAGGAGGTAAAACTTGAGTATCTAGTTGGCATCAATGTAGGCTAGGAAGACACCTGGTGCCCAAGAAGGGAGAAAAGAAGGAAAACAAAAGATGGAGTGTATGTAAATGCAATAACCTACATGACCTAATGGAGAATGTTGATGACATGCTGACCATATCTAAATCAACCTCATGTATGATATGTCAAAGCATAAGTTGTATTGCATGATCATACCTATAGGCATTTACTCTAGAGCAGTCAATATGAAGGCAAAGTGTTAGAGAAGCCTATTATATGTATATGTTCCTATGACTTCAATTGCATTATTTGGCACAAACAGTGAATCTTCTACAATCCCACGCATTCAAAAAGTTGAAAGATCTTGCTAAAAGAATAAAGAAAGTCAATATGCATAATATGTAAGGAGATGAGATAATGTTTGCATTGCTAGAGAGTCATGAACCGCTAATAAGTCCTCACCATCAGCCAATATCATCTTAGTTCGTTCAATCCAAGGTATCACCAGTAACAGAAAAGATTCACCAAGCCTACTCTCTCACACATGGAGGAAATTTCCTAGACTTTCCCTTCTTGATATAGCAAAAGGATGGCATGAGCAGATATAAGCTTTCCATAAAGAAGATTGAGGTTCAACTCCTTGAGAGATTTTATATTTTCTTCCATTTGAATCTCTCTAGGCTCATCCAATAGATGTTACCCAACTTTTCTTTGAGGTAAGGTAAATCTTTATCTATCTCCAGTAGTAGGTGTGTTTAGCCAACTCAAAAAGATCCTTCTAGATTGCAGGGTTTTAAAAAGCAGCTGCATTATGCAGATTGTAAAGGTATACATAGCACATATGTTGTATATGGGTGCATAGGCAGTACTTATATATTTTTGAAACTTATAATATCTAAACCAAATAGATTTCATTCATTTGAATAAACTAATTAAATCAGATATAAATAAATTAAAATTTATAGAAAAAAAATTAAGCATACACTTCTACACTCATTTCAGAACTGATTTTAATGTAATATGATATGTCAATTTAAAAGGATGGCGATATTTTACCAATAACCATGCTAATATAGCAGGTAAATAAATTTTCACAAATCACTCAAAAGTCAATCTTTTTCAAGATGTCAATTATCATTGATTCCCATCACAATTTATATATGCCTAGGTCGCATATGCAAGCCATTTTAACATATGTGACTTTTATGTGATCAAGCCCCAGTGAGGTGCAGTCACTAGGGTATATCTGCATATATTGGTGCATATGTAGCCGTAGGAACTGCATTTGAAACACTGCTGTCTTGTATTTGAGGTCCTTGGGCCTGTGCTTAGGACTTTACTGAAAATGAGCTAGGAGGTTATTGAATTGGATGGCTTCTGATAAACTAGCAGTAAAAGAATCATCTTTTAGGCTTTATTCATAGTGCAAGTCACAACCACAAAGTGGAGACTTAAAGAGTACTTTTCAGATCTTTCTAATTATTAGAATTCCATCCTTTGTACAATATCTGTCTAAATTTTAAATAAAGAACCATAAGCTAATGGTTTAATGTAAGTAATTCTCCTTTCTTTGACACCTAGCAGATGATAGTCTAATGCAGTTGATGTACAAAAAGCATCATACAACAAGCTTCTTTGACTATACTGTCATGATCATGCAACCTATTGTATCATGGAATTACTTGAGATAAGTGCCTTCCACCAATCATGGCCTCAAGTAGGTAACAGCAAATGGCTCTTATGATAATTTATCCACTCTCTCCCCAGATGCAAAAGGAGAAAATAATATGAAATCCTTTCTCAGCACCCCTACTCTCTCAGCTCACATGTTCCAAAAAACTCTCTTACTAAATGTAATTTAAGATTCCATGTCAACTGCCTCTTCATTTCTTGAGGCATCTTTCTGGCTTAATTTTAACATGGATAACACCACTTGCTTGACCATTATTCTCAAATGGATTGTGTAATGGATCCACAGATTCCACATTTCTTTTCAATACCATAGAAATGTTGTACAAAATTCAAAATCAAAATCACAAAAAGAAGCCTCAAATCCTACATGAATGCCTCTACCATGATATTAAAGCTCCATTAATTTGATTTTATTAGATCCTCAGCATATGCCAACTAAAGGTAGTCACACTCAACCATTTATTTGACCGCCACAAGGGTCTTAGGACATTTAGTCAATTGCATATGTCAAATACTCACAATCACAAGTCCTTTTAATACATGAAGCAAAAAAAGCTCATCCTGCATTCTAACATATTTGCTTTTTCTATCTTTATTCTCACTAGCAATAGCCAATGTTTTAAATAGCTGTGAGAAGTAAACAGCAGGCTGAGGGGCTCTCTAGCAACTAGGGAGGGGATTAGAGGTTAAGCCAGCCCAAAAATAATATATTTAAAAATAGTAAATGTAAAGAGTATTCGAAAAATTAATTTTATTGTGCAAAATGAAATATTATATAACAAATAAAATATAGCAAGTCAATGGAAAGCACCAAACTGACAACATCCAATACTAATTCGTAAGTCAATCTAATCCACAACACTCATAACATGCAAAACATTAAGACGGCATGTAGGCAGCATAGGCTGCCATCTTTTAGAAAATTGCTAATATAGGAAGTTGCATTTCAAATACTACCTTTCCAAAATGTTACGAACCTAGGTTATAGATGTAACATATAATGGTTTACCAAATCAACAAATGGTTGAAGTTTTTGTTTTTTATTTTTTATATATTTTTATATTTTTTAAATTTGACAATGGAGTTCATTAATAATGACAAAAAATGCAAAAAATTGAGATAAGTAATTATACATGAACTGTAATTGTTTTTGATACAAATGAACAATGATTTTTTAAACTAAGAATAAAAAATAATTTTTAAAGCATCCTTTTAGCCAATATACAAAGAAATGAAAAATAACAAATTTTCAGAAAACCACCACCTAATGCTATTATTGCTGGTTGTACCAAAGTTTTTTTTAAAAAAAAAAAGAAGAGGGGCACTTATGTGCACCTTATAGAAAGTAAGAAGAAAAGGAGAAAATGAATTAATGATCCTACATATAAATAAATGAAAAAATACAAATTTTCAACAAGCTGCCACCTAATGCCATTATTGCTGGTTGTGCTGAAGTCTTGAAAAACGAAAAGCAGCACTTGTTTACACCTTATAGAAAAGTAAGCAGAAAAGAAGGAAATGATTGATGTTCTAGTTAATACACTAAATTGCCAAATAATGATGAATTTTAGTTGAGCCTAGTCACATAAAAGATCTTGGCAAAAGGAATGTGACATAGTCCAATGAATCTATGGTCAACGTGAGCTAGCCCAGCCCATCTATATCACTGCCAATCATCCAAGTGCAGCTCCCCTTGGTCCTCCTTAACTTCACTAACTCCTTTTGACTCCAATTTTGTTCTCTAAACCTAACAATCAACCTTATCATGTACCCTTTTAAGCAGCATGTGCATCTCATGTGATAGGAGCCCGAATTTTCAATAAAATTTTGGCAATGTGAGCATTTTAGATTATTTAAGAATAACTGGAAAATTTAAAAAATTGAATTACATGAAGATCTTGAATTACTTAAGACCTCTTGTAGGTCGGAGACAATATGAATTAGTGAAGGCTAAGATCTCATCTGAACTAAGATAAATTCAAAAAAACGACTATTACATTACCATTTCATGCCAAACAACACCAAAGTATAGCTCTCATTCAGTAACTACTTGTGTGTATCTTTCCTTTTTTCCACAATCAAAAGAAACCTGGGAAGAGTGTGATTAGAAAGTCACATAAATTAGCCAATTGTGCAAGTTATTCCTTTTGGTTCTACCAGGAACCAACAAACAGGAGATGGCAGAACACAGTGTACTCTTCCTTGGAAGTAATAACCTAAGGCATCACCTATGAAAATACTCAAGGAAGATTATTTGAGGAGGGAGATCAAATTGTAAATAAATGTAAATGCCACAAATCAGAAGAAGTAAATTCCCATAGTGGCCACAGTAACCACCAGGCGAAAGAAATAGATACTAAGAGCCACAGAATTCATCAAATGAGCAGAAACAGGGAAGTAGATCAAACCTCACAAGCAGGTACAACTATGCATGTTCCATCATGATCAACATCAGAACTCAAATTACCCAGTTGAAAATTTTGTTGTGGTGCCAGGGTCTGGAATGTCATAACTTGTTCAAGATCTTCATAATCATTTATCACATGGATTTCAGTCTTAATAAGTTCACGAAGCTGCCGGACTATCTCTTCCTTATGTTTTCCACAAGTTGAATTCCGGTCCTGATGCCAAAAAAAAAAGAGGTATTCAGAGAATAAAATTGCAGCTAAATATAAGCTAATAACAACCCACAGGTTTCGCTTTCGAAAAAGAATCATAGGAAAAGCAATTTCAATGCATGTTAAGATTAATGATAGAACTAAACCCACTAACATCAATCCTTGTAATGAGGAACAATATTGTGATAATGAACAAAATAGACAGCGCCTGGAACAAAACTAGAGAAATTTGAAACTTAAAATAGCAGAAAACATGCTGATCAAAGCAGTGTACAGAATATCAGGAACCACATCTCGAAAGGTAATTGAGGTAAAATGGAAAAGACCATACTGCAAAAAGTGTAAATATAATGGAATTGTGAACATGCTATGCTATGCTATGATACATGCGTTAATGGCTAGAGCTAATGTTAATGGGAACCAACATAAAATAACTCATATCAATGCCTTCTTGCAAAGTATAGAAAAGCAAAAATAGACACAAAATCACCTAATAGATCCCTTCTCAAAGGCACATACCAATCTATCAATTTGACTAAAGTGCAGGGCATATAAACAAAATGAATTACTATACCAATTCCCACAAATTGAAAGTAGAACCAATATCTGTGAATGATCGAATCAAAACAAGCATACAAAATCGTTAACATCTGAAACATCTTTTGGATTTATTCTTTCTTGATGTCTAGTCTTTACCTTTGTTATGCCAACATAGTTTGATTCTTCTCGAGAACAAGGGAATTTTACCCTTTAAAAGGTCCCAATAATCACACCCACTTCATGTTTGGGATTATTTAACCTTGTTAACCATCCCCGTAACAAATTCAACAACTAAAAGATACAGAACTCGAAAAAACCTTAAGAGCAAATCAGCAAAACTAGATTCATATCAGGAACAAAGCAATTCCATTTCCGATACCTTGGGCAAAGGGGGAATCCCTATAGCTTGGAATCCATGGCAAGAAGTCGTCGGCACGATAAGATCATCGAGACTGAACACCGGCGGCGTCTCCCACATCCATCCCTCATCCCCCAACCACCCGCCACCACCATCATCACCCGCACCCTCCACCACCGACTTCACATCCCCGCCGACCCCAAGAACGGCAACAAGCTCCGCCGCCGTCGGGCACCCGGAGAAGCTCTCGATGGGGCGGCGGTCCTGATGGACGACTCCGCCGGCCCGGTGGGCGTCGAAATCGCAGTTGGAGCAGAGGAGGCGGCGGTGGGAGGGGCAGAAGATGGAGGAGGCGGCGGCGCGGCAGGAGTCGCAGAGGAGGGAGCGGGGGTGGCGCGAGCAGACGGAGTTGGCGGCGTGGACTTGGCGGTCGCAGTGGAGGCAGAGCCTCGCATCGTCCGCCCGGCAGTAGACCAGAGGCTTCGCCTCGCCGCAGAAGTCGCAGCACGCCTCCTCCTCCTCTCTCTCTTTATCTTCTCCTTCTCTTCCTTCGTCTCGTTCTACTTTGTCCACGGCTTTGACGGGTTCTTCTTGGCCCATTTCTTGGGTTGAGTTCGAGGTCTTGGTCGAAGGGAGGAGGGGAAGAAGGGAAGTAGATAAGGGGAGGAGACTGGATAGGGAGGACCGAACGGCCGCGTGGTCACGGGGTGTAGGTATAATTCTCGGACGGAAAGAGACGTTGGGAGGAGAGAGAGAGGAGCGTTTGTATCTGGAGGGGGCGCGGGAGCAAAGGAAGACACTAGAAGGACCGCTACAGTGGGATCGTGACTAGTGAAGAGATATTTCGTTGTGTACTTTTCGGATCAAATGGGTGGTCGGGTTCGGTTGGGCTTTCTCGTGGGTGCGTCCGAATCCGATCCATTAATAAAAGCCCATCCTTTTATATGAATAAATATTATAAAAAATATTTAATATTTTTAATTAATTTATCTATTTTTTATTTTTGGAATAATATTTATTAATAAAATATTTTTTTAATCTATTTAGAAGGTGAATAAGCCATTTTTCTACCAATCAAAAATAATTTTTTTATTTTATTCCTAATATACTCCTAATTTTATAATGATAATATAATATTATAATATATTATCTTATATTATTAAATATATATATTATTTATTATATATAAATAATTTATTATATATATAAAATATATTATTTATATTTATGAAGATATATTATATATATTATTTATTATAATATATAAATATAATATATTATACTATATAATTATATATAATATTTATATAATAAAAAATATTATAAAAATATTGATAGATCTTAGTAACTTATCTAAAAAAATTAGTAATGTAAAAGAACATGAGTAACATATTTTAAATTATTTTTTAATATATTAAAAATATATATAAATTATTTTTTATTTAATTATTTTTTGATAAGATTTTTTTTGAGCTTTTTTTTTTTGACTCTTTTCACTGTAACTCAGCAATCAGGAGCACTTGAGGTGCACGTAATAGATAGTAGCAAATTTTCTGCATTTATTTAGCTACCGTGATAGAAGCAGGGATGTACATAGTCTGAATTGAGATATTTTAAATCAAATCGATAAATTATGGTTTGCTAAATTTACAAACCAAATCAGATTATTTTGTCACTCAAATTAAATCAGACCAGATCAGTGAATTATGGCTTGGTCTAATTTGATTAACGGTTTGACATATTGCAATATGAAAGATGAAAATTTTTAAAAAATATTTTAGACAAATAAAGACTGAAATTATTAGGACAGCTTTCGGATCAATGGATAGTTTTGATTTTTGGAACCACTAAAGTGAAGGGCCAAGGATAAAAGAGCCAACCAAAACTAGATTTATTCTAAAATTTATGTGCCAGTATGTATATACACACATATTATGGTTTATGGTTTGGTCTGATTTAATATTTCTATAAAACTACACCACACTGTTAAACTATTTTATATAAAAATTATAAATTAAATAAAATTATTTTAATTTTCAAACTAGATCATACTGATAAAAATAGTTTAGTTTGGTTCGATTTAGTAATTTGAATCATTTAACGGACACCTGGAACATTTGATAGATAGCCATGAGCAAAGAAGATATGGAAGTATATAGGAGAACAGCAAAATGGCAAATGGTGTATTTGATGGCTTTTTTTTTTTTTTTGGTCAGAAAGAGGAGCAGTAGCTTGATTATAAAAGCATCATACAAAGTCTAATATTTACAGCGAGGACTCCATAAGGAAGAAAAGACGTAGCACACCATAAAGGGAACTAATAGATTGGTGAACCCAAGCAGTGTAACTGCCCCACCAACGCTGGAATATTACAGATAGGTCCCAGTAATGGTACAAAAGTGATGAAGAACCCAACAGGCTATCATAACAAACATCCAGCTTTCCAGATTGTTATAAAGATGATGCCCAAGCTGAAGCACAATATTACCATGCCATATTCCGAAGTAGACCCTATAGTGTTGGAAAAGAGCCTCCAAATAAACCTGAGAGGTGCTGACAGAAGCCAGTTAATCCATTTTTGAAGTGCCACCTGAATGCATAGAAGAAGAAATGTGATTAAAGCCGAGAGATCTTCAAATAGATATAAGAACTTGAAATAGGCTATAATCAAATTATACATTGATCCTCATCAAGAGTTTTGCCAATTAAGCAAGTTCAAGTAATGATTTTTAACTTTAAAAGAATTTAGGGTGCATTTAGTTTGCGACTAGAATCGGAATCGAAATATAAATGGATTGGAACAGAAATCAGAATGGTTATAATTTCTGATATATTTGGTTTGTGATCATAATTGGATTTGGAACCTAAATAGAACTTAAATCTGAGGAGAGAATAAAGATTGGATTTTGGGAGATTTGGATATTTCTATTCCCTTCTAAAATTAGAATGGGAATGAGACTTTTCCTACTCAAATGGTTGAATGGAAGACTCATTCCTATTTCTTTTTCAAAATCAACTCTTCCCAACTAAACATGCTCTTGCTCCTCCCATACAAACTCAAGTTAGAAAGGTCCAATATAAATGACGAGTGGTACATATATTCATGAAATACCTGGTAACTGGATAGGGCAGAACATGTTCATATCATTAATTGTTTTGTAATGAATGGAAGGTTGGTGATTGCACTAGATTTTTCCAATAATTAGAATGGATCCACGTTCAACCTAAGGCACCTATTCCTCTTTTCTTCAAAGGAACAATGTTTTGTTGTTTCATGCCGTTCTCGAAAAATAGATGTCCAAATACATGAGGCTTTCACCACTATAGGATTTGAAGACGATCGAATGTATGCAGTTCTATCTCTATACATCTAAAGAGATTATTCGAGATAAGTCTGAAATTATTAGATCAAAGGGGGTGAAGCTTTGTTTTGAGTTTTCAAGACAACTAAGACCTTATACCCTCCAAAGTGCCATTATGTACTCACCAGGAAATATTTAAAAGTCATTTCTTTCAACAAAATTCATAACAAATTATAGGATAAATTACAAAATCTCCTAAGAATAGATCGAAATTATAGGTACATCCAGTAGTTCTAAAACCTACAGTTAGGCCTGCAAATGGGT
>KE504721.1:173505-184642 GCA_000441515.1 Elaeis oleifera
TCCGGTTCGGATCTAATTAGGGTCGGATCGGGTCATGGGTTTAAAAATCTACATAAAATAGAATTAGAGGTCACATCGACAGCAAAATAGCATGGCCATATCTATCTTTTCATATAGATATTCTCCCCTCTCCTCTCTTCTCACGTCTTCTCACTTCACCATTGATAGTGGATATTGTATACCATCCCTAAGGCAATAGTAATATACAATAGTAAACAAGTAATTGAATATTTTAATTATGAACAACTGTTGGTATGTTCCCAGTTTACTTAGTGTTTGTGGAAGGACTTTTAAAAAAGTTCGAGATTAGCTGTAAGAATGGCATTTCTTGTGCAGTGCATTAATGATCTTGTGATAGTGTGACAGTATTAAAGATTTTAGTAAGAGATTTAAGAAAGAATTTGGATGAGTCACTCTTTTGGCCCAAGCCCAAATTCTTATTTGGATGAGTCATTCTAACTGAGTTCGGATCTTATATTTGGATCCGGTTCGGGTCGGGTCGGGTCATATATCTTGAGATCCAAATTAACCTAAAAGACTCCACGGATCGGGTCGGATCGGATCGGGTCCAAATTCAGAAATCCAGACTCGACCCGGAAAGATGAACGGGTCCAATTTTTGAACCCGACCTGGCTCCATGGGTCTTTTAAATGGATTCGGGTTGGGTCTAATCGGGTCGGGTCGGGTTGGACCACGGATCAACCTGATCCGTTTGCAGCCTTACCTACAGTCACACTCTTAACATTTTAATCAACCCTACATTCTAACCCATACCATTAGATAATCTGTTAAATTAACTTGATCTTCTTACCATGTCATTATAAATTTTTGAAATGATCAAAATAATCTTGAATAAAAATTTAAAAAATAAAGAAAGGAAACCTTTCCTTCCATTAAATCTAGTCTCCTGACTCTCCCCTCTCCAAGCCCCTCGCATTCCAGACCTTCCACCACCACCCCCATGCCACCGTTGCCTTGCTCTGCACCACTCTCCTCCTCTTCCACGTCGGCTTCTCCGACTAGTCCGACCACCAACCAGGCTACCGCCACTCTCGCACCACCTACAGCGCCGTCTTCCGTCTCCTCTCTCAAGTGGCTTCACCTCGTCTCCCCTTTCTCCAGCCACCCCTTCCTCCTTACCTCGAATGCCGCCGCACCACAAATTGGTTGGGATTGTCGACTTCCTTGGCTGTAACAAGGCTCTGACTGCCTGCCCGACGATCAGCCCTCGGTTGCCCATAGGCAAGTGCATCAAGACCATCCTGTTGCCGGCGAGAATGCCGTACTGTTGGCCGAGCAGGCTCTACTGTCACACGTGCTGCTCTCGGATCTCCACCACCGCCGCCTATGTGCTCCGCAGATTGAAGAAGTGGATGGTCATGATCTCGTCGGTGACCAGCGACCCCATCTCCACTGCTCGCACTCTGTCGAAGGCCTCCATCTCCACTCGCACTGCCACCTCCCCAACGTACCGTGGCACCATGCTCAGAACCACCGCCCTTGTCGCCGTGTCGTCCCCCTCTGCTGTTGGATGAGAGGGAAGCCATCATGTCAAGGGAGGCGGTTGGTGCGGCTTCCTATCGGAGCTCAAGCTCTTCCTCACCCGCCACCCCTCCCTCTCGGTCGTGACTCTTGCTTCGACATCACCACCATGGTCTCCTCGATCTCCCACTCCTACGCCCGTCCTGCCGCCACTATCCTCCTCTCCAAGTTCATGTCCTACCGCCTCGCCACCCCTTGCCCCACCGCCGACCCCCTCCTCCCCTCCAAGGCCTGCGAGCCCCTCCCATGCCACCGCTGCCTCACACCCTTCCTGTTAGCGCCCCCTACCTCCCCCTTCCTCGATGGCCGAGAAGAATGTTATTCAGTAACATCGAAGAAGAAGATAATTTGATCATTTTATAAGTCCAAAACCTTTTCAGTAATGCCGTTATTTTTAAGGGTGTAAGTGTAGATTTTCAAAATACTGGATGGAAGTGTGATAAACATAAATCTCAGGAGGATTTATGTAATTTACCCATTATTATATACTATTTAAAAAATATGATTCCATTTTTGAAAATTTCTTATTTATTTCTTTTTATATACAATTTATTACTAATACATGGTTATTGTTTTAAGTTGGAAGATGGTTTAGACAATAAGGACTAAGAAGATTTTGAGAGGAATAATTGGACAGATAAAATGGGCACTTATCAAGTATTATAAGATAAGTCCCGAACATGACATTATGCAATATGTTGAAATTATTAAAAAAATATTTGAGAAATTAAAAAATGAACGATACATTGTTACAAATGGCATGAAGATCAGAACCCTACTTAGATCTTTACCGTATGAGTGGTCTGATGTACTATGAAGATTGTATGAGTCAAATGAGAGTCTGCTTTTTGACAAAATTATAGTCATTTTCAAGGTAAATACGAGAGGAGTCACTTTATTATGAGAGCAGCTTGACAGACTACCGTCTTATCGATGTCTCTAAATCTTCATAGTAAAAGACGCACTAATTTTGAAAAATCAGAAATAGACTTTCTGACTCACTGGGTTCAAAATGTGGGAACCAGACTCATCCTTGAGGAGATTTGATTGAATATTTATTTATGGATTTGTAAACATTTTTAATTGTTTATATTGCTATGTTATTTCAAGCATGTAACAAATACTATATATGTTTATGTCATATATATTGCTATGTTATTTCAAGCATGATGTAATGAATGCTATATATGTTTAGTCCTTAATTCATTTTGTAATTACTTAATTGAATGGAAATATTTTTATGGATTTGCCTAAACATGCTAAATTAATGATAATTTGACATTTATATACGGATGATGATAGGGAACGTAGTGAACTTTCGATTCTGTTATTTGTGTTAGGTTATCTTTAATTTAGTATATTTTTATGATGAATTGATATATATGTGCTACTTCATTTATAGTGCTAGTTATTTATTTGGAAACAATGTCTCTATGCAGTTATCACTAAACATGGCATCACCAAATATCATAACTGAGTTGAACAAATATAAAAAACTTCATGGTGAAAATTATAATGTCTGACAATTGAAAATGCATTATATTCTTGAGGAACAAAAATTGCTTGAGGTTATTCACAATACTGTGGACGACCCTGGTGAGGCTACTAATATGCAGAATAAAAGAGATCAAGAAGCTTACCGAGTCTGGAAAGAGAAAGACCAAAAGGCTCATGGTATTTTGGTAAGCTCTATGGTTGATGATCTCAATTTTGATTGTCAAAGTCTTCCTATTGTACATGATATGTGGGTTTTTCTCCAAAAAAAATTAGTGGTACCATAGCGATAAGTTGAGGCAACTGACTATTAAGTTTGACACATATAAGAAGCATCCAAACCATACTATCAAGGAGCATCTGAGAACTATGTCAAACATGATAAAAGATTTGCAAGCTGCTGGTTATATCCTCACTAATGAATAGCAAGTTCAAGCTATTATAAGATCCTTTCCTGATAATTGAAAATATTTAAAGATCAACTTGACCCATAATGATGGCATCAAGATCTTTGCTGATGTGGCATACCACGTTAAGCTAGAAAATGAGCGGCTTTAGGCTGCCAAACCTAGTGGACAAGCTTATGTGGCTGAATCTTATTCTTAGTAAGCTTCGGGCTCAAGGTATAAGAAATTCAAAAAAAGAATAAGAAAGGGAAGGAGATGGGTCAAGGGCCCAAAAGAACAAGTTAACAAGAACATGAAAGGCAAATAGTTCTAGACGAAGGACCTGAGCAAAATTAAGTGCTTTAAGTGTGGCAAGCTCGGTCACATTGCTCATAATTGCACTGAGCAAGAGAAGGTAGCACTATACTCAGTTCTTTTACATTATGTTTATGTTTCTAGTATTGTTTACTTGCTGATTCTTATTTTATGTGGATTATAGATTCAAGAGCAACAGATCATGTAGCAAAAAATTAAGTATATTCATAGAGTACCATCGAGTTTCAGCTGGTACAAGGTGGATTTATGTGGGAAATAATGTAAGAGTGGAAGTCAAAGGAATTGGCACTTGCAAACTTGTTTTATGTGGTGGCCAAACTCTAATCCTACATGATGTCCTATTTGCACCAAAGATTCGATGGAACTCCGTAACTATTTTCTAGAATTAGGCTATGTTCTTAATTTTCATTTTACTTGTGTGGATCTATATTATGCTACTGTTTATTATGGTACTGGACGTCTGTTGAATGATTTTCTTATATTGGATTGTGAACATTATATATATAATTATGTTTGCAATTATTGCTCTATGCTTAGTTCCATGAGTAATTTCACTATGGATGTTAATATCTGGCATGCTAGATTAGGCCACATTAGACAAGACAGAATGAATAGATTGGCCAAAGAGGATCTTTTGGGCTCAATTGATAAAATTGCATTGCCTAGTTGTGAGCATTGTCTAACTAAAAAAGTAATCAAAAAATCGTTTAGTAAAGAAACTAAGTCAGAATTTTCATTAAAATTAATCCATTCGGATATCTGTGGTCCTATGAACGTTAGAGCAAGGCATGGAGCCTCATATTTCATCACATTTATAGATGATTTCATCCATTTTAGTTTTGTATATTTGATTTCTCATAAATCAGAGGTATTAGATTCTTTTAAACATTATGTTAATCGAGTTGAGAATCAGTTAGAGAAAACTATCAAGACTCTAAGAACTGATCGGAAAAGAGAGTACTTATCTGATCAATTTAAAAAATTTTGTGATGAAAAAGGAATAGAGAGGCAATTGACCATTCCTGAAACACAACAATAAAGTGGAGTTGTTGAAGAAGAAATAGGACTTTATTGAAAATGGTCAGATCTGTGATGACATAAGCGAATCTACCGATTTCATATTGGAAAGATGCTTTATTGACTGCCACATATATTTTGAATCGTGTGCCTTTTAAATCAGTTACCTCCACCCCTTATGAGCTATGAACAGGAAGAAAGCCCAATTTATCTAATTTATGATCATGGGGGTCAGTAGCTTATGTTCACGATTCCTCTCACAAATATAGTAAATTGGATCATAGAGAAAATAAATGTATCTTTATAAGATACCTTGAATTCTTAAAGGGATATGTGTTCATAGGTGAATATGCTAATGGAGGTATTACTGAGGTATAGGGGTGGCAATTTGTGTTGACGTGTCGTGTTACGGGTTGACATGATTTCGACACAACACGTCTAAGATCAACACAAACATGACATGATTAATAATCATGTCAAAAACTTCAAGCACGAACATGATTCATTTATTAAATGTATAGCACGACACGATCCATGTAACACGTTTAATGATCAAAGGTCTATAACATAATCTATTTAACACGACACAACATAACATGACACATTTAATATGACATGACACGACATGACACCACTAAACCTGATTCATTCAATATTACTCATTTTTCCACATAAAACCTACCTAAAATCAATATTTATTTGCAATAATATACTTATGTAATTCAACCACTTTATAATTAATAATATAAACTAACAATTAACTAAACCATGAGTTTATAATTATCCAAAATAAGATAAAAGTGATAGTCCCCAACAGTCCACAAACAAGACAGAAGTAATAGTCTCCAATAGTTCATAAATAGAATAAAAGTAATAGTCTCCAACAGTCTACAAGCAAAATAAACTACTAATTCCACTACAATCAAGCAATCCACTACAACCATCAATCATCCACTTGAATAGAATTGGAACATTTAGAAGTGGATGCTTCTTTCTCATTGATGTTCAGCTCCATTATACTTGTAGTAAGCTCTTCCAATGCTATTTTTGCCATTTCTATAAAAAAATTATGAAATAAATAGAATTATATATCTTTAAATAAATTTTCTACTATTGATAATCAAAACTATAACTATTGATTATTTACCTTGATATCCATACAACCAATCTTTAGTGCAAACTAATGCCTTTACTATGTCAGGCCTGAGTGCACTCTAATATTGATCGAATACTCTCCCTCCAACATTAAAAGCACTCTCTGATGCAACAGTAGAAACAGGTATGGATAGGACATCATGTTCCATTGCTGCAACTTCTGGATATCTGAATTGATTCGCTATCTAATATGTCAACACATGCAATTTAGCTTCTCTCCATTTTTGACTCTTCTAAATAGAGCTCAAGTTATGTTTTGTGTGGAGCAGATTCTTGATCTTCAAATGCATCAAATTTCTATATGAAAGTATATAGAACAAATGAATAGCAACTGATAGAATTTCTAAAGAATATATGAATAATAATATAAATATTTAAAATAAATAAATAAATATACCTTCAACATATCTTGTGAAACTCTTGAAAATGAACTTTCTGCTGTATGAATAGGCCTTGAGATGCATAACTTCTACTCTTATCTGCGGAACCAGATGTTGTTGGACTTTGGATGCGCTTGCTTTTATTAGCATACTCATTGAAAAGAGAGTATAATTTATCTTTCACCCGCGTAGATTCATAAACCCCACTATCACCATAAATCTTTTTATAATATCATTCAACAAAATTGAGCTTGTAACAGGGATCCAAAACAACTGCAATAGCCAATATCATGCTAAATTCAGATCAATATTTTCAAATTTGGTAAACATATCATTTGCCATAGTTTTTATGTATTCATCACCACTCTTCATTCCTTCATTCAATGTTAAATAAGCAAAAAATACCGCAAAAAAATACAAATTTATAGTTAGATACTTGGTACCAGAGAAAACACAAGTGATATCATAAAAAACTGTCAAGAACTTGCTAATCTTTTCTATCTTATCCCATTCACTTCTAGATGGATATTGTGTATAATTTGAATCACTTAACTTGAGGTGCATAAATGCACGATGATAATACAAAGCACTATCAAGTATAATGAATGTAGAATTCCATCTAATTGGGACATCTTGCCTTAAAGCCCATTTAGAATCAAGAGAGCTATGAGTAACACACTCTAAAAATTTGTGCTTTCTACTTGGTGACCCTTTCACATACTTTATGCTTTCACGAATATTTTGAATGGACACATCTAATGTTTCATCCTTCTTGAACAACCAAATTTAAGATATGGGCACAACAATGAAGATGAAAAAATTCACTATTATATATTATTCGCCCATCTAACTCCAATTGCTCTTTTAACAACTCAATAGAAACAGTATTTGCAGAAGCATTATCCAAAGTAATGGACATAATTTCTTATCTATCCCCATTCAGTCAAAAGGTATGAATTTTTTTGCCAAAGATATGCCATTGTGAGGAGGTTGCATAAACAAAATTCAAAATTCTCTTTTGTAGGTGCCAATCATTATCAATGAAATGTGCAGTCAAACATATGTACCCATTAGTAGTTAAAGAAGACCAACAATCAGAAGTCA
Source organism: Elaeis oleifera (assembly GCA_000441515.1). Classification (NCBI taxonomy): domain Eukaryota; kingdom Viridiplantae; phylum Streptophyta; class Magnoliopsida; order Arecales; family Arecaceae; genus Elaeis; species Elaeis oleifera. The sequence continues at coordinate 180,920 of KE504721.1, forward strand.
AACTGATCCTACCTGGAGTTGCTTCTAATATAGTTAGTATCCTATCCTTCTCTCTCTTATACATTTTCACACAATCAATCTTGCAAGTATTCCTAGACACAATATGCAAATCTTTATGCAAATAATGTAAAACAACCCTAATACCCACCCATTCAGTAAATTGAAAAGGGAGATCATGCATGATAATAGCTGCAGTTGATAACTCTCTAAATTTTTCAAGATCAAATTTAGCACTAGATAAACTAGCACTTTGTGAAATAATTAACTAACCTACATCCCGTGTATCTCTTCTCACATAATTTTTCACATGACAAATTAGATTACTAGTTCCAAACTTGCTTTCACCAAGATAGATTGTCCCACATTTCTTGCATTTGCACTTTTTTTTGTCATCTCCAAGAGGAAGTAAATCAAAGTGGCTCCAAACTGGTGATGTGAGTCTTTTCTATATTTTATTGGCTTTTTAGCTTTCATCCCAGCTGTTACTTCTTCTAATTCAACAACATCATCTGCTTCTTCTCCTATTTCATCCTGACTATTATCTTTTTCATCATTAACTTGAACAGATTGCATATCCTCCATACTGTTACTTCTACTACAAAAAAAAGCCAACTTAGTTTTGATTATCCAATATGAAGGCAACTTTTATCTATATACCTATGTCCATTATGTGTGTCTGATAGAAAGAGAGAGAGTCTCACCTTTGACTTTGAACCACCGAGATCAGATGATGAACAAGAGACACAGCGAACGAACAAGAGATAGAGAAGAGAAGGAAAGAGCGAGGCTTTGATTTGTGTGGGACTGTGGGTGCGGCTAGAGATAGAGAAAAGAAGGAGAGAGAGCGAGGCTTTTGATTTGTATGGGTGTGGCTAGGATTTGTCAAACCACACCATCTATTAGGTTTTATATTTTCAATATCTTTTAAATTTTTAATATAATAAATAGCCTATTCAGATCTAAACGGGTCTAAACGTGTACGGATCGTAAATGGGTCAACATGACATGCATAATTAATCATGTCATTCATGTGTTTGCATGTCAACTTGCGATAGGACACGATTTATTCGTGTTATAATTGTGTCGACTCGATTATGACACGAACATGATTAGACCAAACCCAAACCCACTTATTACATTGTTTTCGAGTTGTGTTGTCGTGTCCAATATTGCCACCCCTATTGAGGTAGAATCTCGAGATGTCATATTTTAGAACATGAATTTCCTAGTATAGGAGAAATTGATAAAGACTACTATCTATATGAGATGGAAGACATTGATGATATGAAAACACAAGATATGAAAACTCTTGAGGACATTGAAGCACCTTAATCTCTTGTACTAAGTGGGAGTGATATAGACATTTCACAAGAACCACAATTAAGGAGTACTCATAAGAATATTTTAAGATGTCACTTTGAGATTGAGGGTGAAGCTTTTATGATAGCTTCACATGATGAAGAGCCAAAATTAGTTAAAGAGGCTTTAGCTTGTCCTGTTAGGGAACAATGAAAAATTACAATGGAAGAGAAAATGGAGTCTATGAGAACTAATCAGGTTTGGGACTTAGTTGATCTACCTCCAGATCATAAAGCTATTGGAAACAAGTGGATTCTCAAAATTAAGCATAGGACAGATATTTCTATAGAAAGATATAAGGCTCGTCTAATGGTGAAAGATTATACTCAACAAGAAGGTATAGATTATGAAGAAACTTTTTCGTCTGTGGTAAAATTCACCTCCATTTGTCTTATTCTAGTTATAGTGGCTCATATGGATTTAGAATTATACCAAATGGATGTTAAAATTATATTTCTTAATGGAGAATTGGATGAAGATATTTACATAGAATAGCCCATGGATTTCATAGTTGAAGAGCAAGAAGATAAAATATGCAAATTTAAAAGATCAATATATGATGTCAAACAATCATTCAGACAGTGGTATTTGAGATTTCATAGAGAATTATCATCTTATGGTTTCACTATGATTTGTGAGGATCATTGTGTTTATGTCAAACGTCAAGATGATAAATTTTAATTCTATCCTTATACGTTGATGACATACTATTAGCTGAAAATAATAAGGAGTATGTTAATACCATTAAGAAATGGTTGTCCACCAATTTTGAAATGAAGATATGGGAGAAGCTGCATATATACTTAGAGTGAAAATTCATAGAGATCATTCTAAGAAAATGTTAGCACTTTCATAAGAATCTTTTCTTAAGAAGGTTCTGGAACGATTTAATATATAAGATTGTGCTCTCATAGATACTCCTATGGCAAAAGGTGAAACTTTAAATAATGGTATGTGCCCTAAGACTCCTTAAGAAAAGGATGAAATGGCTAAAGTAAGTTTAGTATGCCACCATATGTATGAAATGGCTAAAGGATGAAGAAAAAAGATGAAACTTTAAATAACGCTATTGGAAGTCTAATGTATGCTACCATATGTACAAGGTCAGATATATGTTATGCAGTAAGTTTAGTGAGCCGCTATCAATCAAATCCTGGAAGGATGTATTGGAGAGCGGTTAAGAGAATCCTCAGATATCTTAAGGAACTATAGATTACTCATGCTATCAAGGAGGTGATTTATGCTTGAAGGGACACTTAGATGCTGATTGGGCAAAAAAATTAGATGAACACAAGTCGACTTCTGAATATGCTTTCTTGTTGAACAATGACGCCATATCATAGAGAAGCAAGAAATAAAGTTGTATTGCCTTGTCAACGATGGAAGCTGAATTCATAGCATATTCAGCTGCAAATCCAAGAAGCCGTATGGTTGAGGTGATTCCTACAAAGCTTGAAAATTATAAAAATACCTCTAAGCTAGTGGGAGTTAATTGTGATAATCAAGCAGCTATTGATTATATAAAGGATCCAAAATATCATAGTAGAACAAAATATATTGATATTAAGAATAATTTTGTTAGAGATATTGTGGCTTGAAACAATAGTCCTGAATATGTTCCTATGCATTTGATGGTAGCTGATCCATTTACCGAATCAATACCAAGAGACTTATTCCAATCACATGTTATATCTCTTAGATTGCGTAGGATATGAGACTGTATATTAAGAACTTGTAAGACAATGATGTTTATATATTAATGAAGCTTCTCTTTATTTAGTTTTATGAATTGCCAAACAAATTTTGATACATAATGAACTAGCACTGGCACACATATGAATATATATTGAACTAAAAAATATGTCACCAGGCATGTATCGGCTTTTTCACACGAGTGATAGCCTTTAATATTATGGATGACGGACTAAGATGAGACACTTGTGCACTTGTTAAAACTAAAATATAATTGAGAGAGTATGAAAGTGTATATATGTTGCCTTGATTATTGGGAATAGTATCCCAAAGCCAATCGTCAGTCTGTTGACGGTTGTGCTCCTTTTGTATTAGTACATGAATTATAATAATAAAATTATTTGGTATTTTTTTCATCATAAATATTTTATCTTCTAATGAACTCCTGTGTTGTGGTGAAGTCCTTAGGACTATTTAGACTCGACAAAGGAGGATTTGTCGCTTAGTCCTTAAACATGTTCGCGATCAAATGATACGTTGTTACCTAGGACGACAACGTTTATCGAGCATAGGTCGTTGTGTGCCATATGGGTTGGTTGTCCTCATAACCAAAGAGTGTGGAGACACTGGTATGGCATACAGGTGAGATGTAATGGTACATCTACACTGAAA
>KE504721.1:205844-218098 GCA_000441515.1 Elaeis oleifera
GTGGTTTATGTTTTATGTATGTATGATATAGATTAAAAGTATTTTAATCTTCTATTCCGCTGCGATGTTTAGAAATAAATTTTGAAATATACATGCCTCGACATAAGAATTCCAACAGCTTGGACATTGGATTTGTATGTTTTACCTCGGATCTGTATGCTTTTACCTCAGATTTGAAGGATTTACCTCGGATTTGCATGCTTTTATCTCGGATTCGAAAGATTTACCTCGGATTTGAAGGCTTTACCTCGAATTTGAAGGCTTTACATCGGATTTGAAGGATTTACCTCAGATTTGAAGACTTTTACCTAGGATTTATCTCGGATTTGAAGGCTTTTATCGTGGATTTGAAGGATTTACCTCGGATTGGAAGGTTTTTACCTCAGGTTTGAAGAATTTACCTTAGATTTGAAGGCTTTTACCTCAGATTTGAAGGATTTACCTCAGATTTGAAGATTTTACCTCGGATTTGAAGGATTTACCTCAGATTTGAAGAATTTATTTCATATTTGAAGGCTTTTACCTTAGATTTGAAGGATTTACCTCGGATTTGAAGGATTTTACCTCGAATTTGAAGAGATTTATCTTGAATTTGAAAGCTTTTACCTCGGATTTGAAGGATTTACTTCAGATTTGAAGGTTTTTACCTCGGATTTGAAGGATTTACCTCAGATTTAAAGGATTTATCTCGGATTTGAAGGTTTTTACCTCAGATTTGAAGAATTTACGTCGGATTTGAAGGCTTTTACCTCGGATTTGAAAGTTTTTACTTTAGATTTGAAGGATTTTCCTCGGATTTGAAGGCTTTTACCTCGGATTTGAAAGATTTACCTCGGATGATAGATTTTTTAGCTTGGGTCGGTTGGATTGGCCTTGACCTAAGCATCGAACCCATTTGATACTAATCCGACTTTGGATGGCCATGTTCCACCATCTCCATGCATTTTTATGCTTCATTTTATCTTAAAATGTTGTGGGATGTCTACGTACGTTCGGTATGTGCTCCACTACTTTCTCCTGCAGGTTGTCTACCTGGACCATAATAAGTGAACATAATGTACCTTGGGGCCCCTCATAAGTGGCCACAGCACAGTCGTAGGCCAGACCTCGGCTGTGGGTGATTTTCATGCCAAGGCATGCGAGCGGAGGGCGTCGCATACGAATAATTTTGGATCTACCACCCCCCCAAGCCTCAGATCTAGCCTGTGTTGCGGTGATGTGATGAAATTTCTTCGATTTGGAGATGGTCAGTCTAGATCTAGTCGGTGTCTAGATGATCCACAGGATCAGACTGATATTGAGGCAATGTAATGAAACTCCTCTTTAGACTCTATAGAGGTGTCCACGGTCGCTCGGGGTGTGATGATGGCCAGGAAGTCAGATTCAGTGAGGGTGCTGCCGCAGGAGATGCCAGTAGTGCCGTCTGGAAGGGCATGAGAAAGGTCTAGACTGCTTGGATTACGATCGTCAGATGTTGAACTTGCTGAAAAAGTTGACTGAATTGATTAACCGTGACTGGCATCGGCTGGGCCGGTTGAATCGATGGAGGGACGATCGATCGAACAGACAGAAGAATTTCGATGCCAACGATTGAACTTGATTGTCAGCCTAACGGGCCGCCTATCGAGAAGCGACGGCATTAGAAAGTCAGGAAGATATCCGTCTTTGAGCCATGAATGCAAAGGTTCAAGCCCTTCCTCTATCTGTTGCTGCTTAAATCGATCGAGATCGGAGGACGGACAGTTAGAAATCTCGAGCAGTGGTGCTAGTGCTGGAGCGACCTGCAAAACAAGTCCCATACTGGAGATTGTAGCTCCGGAGAGAACCCTCCGATGCTCAAGTCAGAAAATAGAGAATATGGAAGTAGCAACGAGTTTTCTGAGAAGAATTTGATCGAACTTATCTGGATCCTCGGGGCTCTGATTATTTATATAAAAGGATGTCGGACAGCTGGATTGTTAGCTGTGAGATTGCACGATCCTGAGATTATACGATCTCATGAATATCTCTTTTGAATAATCTCAAAGATCGTGCCTAATCTCTTACCTTGTTGAATCAGTGGTGTCACCTTATGGTATATGAGAGTCTCACCTATTAATTGCATAGGTTGTCAATCATGAGAGATTTTAGCCTGTTTTCATGTGCTCCCTCGTGAAAATATTTATAGGTTTTAGTCTCAGCTCATATTAGCATAGATGCTTGGGATACCTCGTATCAGTATAGAGGAGCTTATATCAGGATCAGCTCAGCTCATATCAGGATCAGCTCAGTTTATATGAAGGTAGCTCTTCACGGCATGTATATGGCTCAGCTCTTCACAGTATGCCTCTTCACAACATAGTCAGAGCTGTAAATCCGAGGCATCTATGATACCACCGTAATAGTGGATCACACGACTCATTTGTATGTATGAAATTATCAAGATAAAATTAATATTTTGCCCATCATGTGTGAGTGGGAGATGTTAATTTTAAATTGGGTTTGGATCACCAATGTTGGCAAAACCCGATCCAACTTAGAATGCAATTCTTGGGAGTTACTTTGATAACTTCCTATAACTGAAAATGTTGAAAAACTGTCTTGAAATACAGAGATATAGTGTTCAAACATGGTCTCTCAATGTACCAAATAAAATATTTGAAAAACTCTCTCAAAACCAAGAACATTCATCTTGGAGGCATTTGGGCAGTGGAAATCAAGTACATTCCATCTGGTGATTGTACTTTTAACTCAGGAGTTGTGTGGTTTGATCGTGATCCGATTTATAGGAAGAAAATTCAGTTTTGATTCTCTCGGTGCAAGATGATTCAAAACCTAGAGATTCTTAAATTTATTTTTTCAACAATTACCAGTTTTTCGAGCCAATGACATCCAAATCATTTTATTAATACTCACTTTCTCCATGGCATTCTAATAGGTTAAGAAATTTTTCTGTGTTTTTTTATCTCCTTTCGTGTTGTAAAAGACTATAAGAACTATATCTTAATGCATAATAGGTTTGAAAACAATGTTCCTGGTTAATATTGATGATACATTTGAAATAACTTACACTATTTGATGAGTTTATTTTTTCATGGGAGATAGGATTGTGATGGTATCTTTATCATCCCTTTGGTTTTACCACTACCCACCCCAGATAACTCCATCTTCAAATTAAACTATTTATTTATTTATTTTTGATGATATTATTTTTTATTTATTTATTATGCTGTTTAGGAAAAACGAGTCCCATGATAGTTGATCATGGGACAATTTGTGAAAAAATAAAATTTAAATAAAATCAACTTCGACTCTAACTTAAAAATGAATATACTTTCGATCCAAAATCCAGCTCATGACCAGCTCTACTACGCTACTATTCGCAAGTTCGCCTTCATCCCCAAGTGAATTGCATGTGAGATTAAATATTTTTATTATTTTACTTTCTTATCACTCCCATAAACTGATCACGTGCGTACGCGTGCAAGTTTTTGGTCGGTGGAAGAAATAAAGTATGCAGTAAAAATGAATCCTTTTCACCGGAGATCAGGACCAAGATGGTCCTCCCACGGAATGTCCATGTATTACCGCACCGAAGCCCTTCAGTCTGTGTTGGTGTTGCCGCGCGCACTGGTGCGCCCACGGTAGCGGGCCCGCCGTCGAACACCTCGGCGGCAGAACACCACCACCACCAGCTGCATCCTTAAATCTCCAATCCTCTCCACCTCCGCCCACCCTCCCATGGCTTCTCCCCTTCCAATGGCGTCAGCATCCCCGTCCTCCTCCTCTTTGTGTCCTGTACCACCGCCCTCCTCCTCTTCGTCCTCCTTCCCTCCCTCTCCCCCTTCTTCTCCTCCTCCTGCCCCACCACCACCATCTCCACCATCGCCGCTGGAGGCGGCGGCGCTACCTCCTCCATCTCCAACCCCAGATCCCGGGACCGGATCTCCCCGACCCCGGAGGACATCGCCTGGCTGAAATCTCAGCTCAGCCTTAACTCCATCCAAGAACCCCCCTCCTCCCCCGCCGCCTGGCATTCCTTCGCAAGGCATCAACCCCGGACCCGCGCCGAACAGCTCGAAGACCTCCGCCGGTAAACCATCACCCTCTCTCTCCCTTCCCTCCCTCTCTTTCGTGCAACTCCTTCTACAAACCTTTTTTTCCGTTGGTTACAGATTCAAAGGCATCTCCCACTACGAGGGAGACGATGCCGGCAACCACACCGCCCTCCCCTGCCCCGGCGAGCTCCTGGTGGAGGAGCACCACAGCAACTACGGCGAGCCGTGGGCCGGCGGCCGTGACGTCTTCGAATTCCTCGCCAATGCCGTCGCCCTCGTCCCCTCCGACCTTGTCTTGGAGATCGGCTGCGGCACTCTCCGCGTTGGTCTCCACTTCATCCGCTACCTCGACCCCGCGCGCTTTCACTGCCTCGAGCGCGACGAGCTCTCCCTCATGGCGGCCCTCCGCTACGAGCTCCCCTCGCAGGGCCTCCTCCACAAGCGGCCACATATCCTTCGGGGGGACGACATGGATTTCACCCGCTTCGGCGATGGCATTTCCTATGAACTCATCTATGCCAGTGCTGTGTTCCTCCACATGCCTGACGCTCTCGTCTGGGTGGGGTTGGAGAGGCTGGTGGAGAGGCTGAAGCCCAGAAAGGTCGGATCTTTGTCTCCCACAACATCAAGTTCTGCTCGAGACTAGGCGGTGATGAGTGTACAAGACGGCTGACGAAGCTGGGATTGGAGTATGTTGGGAAGCATACCCATGATAGCTTGCTGTTTAACCACTACGAGATTTGGTTTGAGTTCAGAAGACCCAAAGCTTAGAGTTCTTTCTTTTGAGTACTTGTTAGCTGTTATTAATGAGAATTTTATAGAGGAGCTGGAGATGGCAATGATCTTCATTGGCACTCAGAGCTTTGCTATGGAGGCTTGTCTTTTTGGCTACACAATGTGGCAGGGCAATTGACTTGATTGGGAGGTGTTCCTTGAGATTTCTGATGGGAAAAAAGGTGAAGGATTGAATTTTTCTCTGTCATGCCAGATTATCTCGGTGAGGCAGTTGCAGTCCTTGGTTTACTTGTTGTTCTATTTGATGTTTCATCTAGTTGGAGTCCACGTATTGATTTTTTTTTCCTGGGGCTCACATAAATATGTGCAATAGACTTTTATTACAAGTTAGCAGTAGATTCAACCAGGTTTTGAAATGTTGTACTTGTTGCATTGGTAGATGAAAAAGTGTTGTAGTTAGTCCAATTCCTTATTCTGCAACACAAACAGTTTTTGTTTATGAGTGCTTTTGTCTTTGGCTTATATATATTGTCGTGTGCCAAGACACTGTATATGCCTGCTCCTATTGATCCGTGCCAGTTTTTGTTTATTCATGTATCCCTGCAAGACATGTTTGTTACAGCATGTTCAAGTACCTCAACCCGTGATTTTAAAATGTTTATGGATTTAATGTGGTTGTTAATGTCATACGATCTTTTTTCCTCCGAACATGTATAAGCAAGGTAAGGGTTTGTCTTCCCCTTCTATTCTATATTCGAGCTCGCTTTGGAACATTTAGTGCTGTCTTTCAAGATCCAACTTTCAAGAGACCTGAATACTTAATCTGGGTCTTTTTGGAACAAATTTCATTTCCATGTTCTCCAAGATCTGCCGCATTACAACAAATATAACATGTAGTCTGTTATTATCATTGTAATTAATATCTGGGTAAGGCAAACATTGGATCAAGGACATGTAATACCTAACCTTAACCGGTAAAGTTTCTATCTGAAGCAATTTTGAAAGTTTGTGGACATAGACCTAATATCTCAGCACTCTTATCCTTCTTATCCTTCCTTTCTCTAAATTCCAGCGGTCTCTGTGGTTTTCCTGATGCTCATTTTGTCCAAAACATTGAAAAGACAATTTTATTCTGAAGTTGCACTTGTTTGAGAACTGTCTTACCCGGCAAAATAAAATCATTCAAGGAGAACACACAAATTGTGCCTCTTCACATAATTATATTTGCTTCTTGTCACCTGACAGCACTCGGCTTCCTTGCTGTAACTTACTGTTCAAAGTTTTTCTGTCTAAGGGAGTCATTACTTAGCCTGGTTTATTTGATTGCAAACCTTTTCCTCTTCTTCTAATTGAATTTGTTTACTCTGATTGAGTTACACCATCATTAGAAGAACATTTCTTTCACCAAGCAAGACCATATTTCTTTCTAACCATCAAACTATGCCTTACATTCATTAACCACAGGACAGGTACTCTTACATTTTGGGTCTGTATTGAGCGATAAAGTGGCTTACATGTTCCAATCTGGTTCTACAAAGAGAATCAGCCTTACAGACTGACATTTTTTGTTGGCAACTTGATTCAGTCTGAATTGAAAATCAATCGGTTATGTTAAAAGGAGAATTTGAGAGAACAAAGAGAATGATCTTGTTATTGAACTTCCATTATAACCATGAAATAGAAGGTACTTGGGTAACTCTGCTTGCAGTATTTCTTAGGGACAATCTAACTGCTTGGCTGGAGACATCATTTGGTTCAAAATAGAAATAAAATAATTATGATTAAATTGGGAAGTGATAAGAGTAAGAGGAGAATAATTTTGGTGTTGGGTTGACATTATCGTCATTATTACTTTTGTTTTTGTTGAGGGAGAGTTGCTGCTATCTGACCTAGCAATAGTTGATAGTTAAACACTATATTGCAAAGAATACACATTGTAGAAAAGATGACATCTCATCTTTTGTCTAGATGTCTTTTGTGGAAGCTGCATTAACTTGTGGAGGGGCAGGGAAGGGAGGCTTATAAGGGGTTGCAACAAGTATTTTCTTAGAGATAAAGTGTCTAAAAAAAAAAGGGTCTTGTTGCCAGCTTGTCACCATATTAATGATTTTCTCTTGTTCATTCAAAATGTCATTCCTAAATCATCTTGTAGTTTGTCATTCAAATTCTTTGAATTCAAGGAAGAGTACACTAGCCCAGTTTATATTTTGAAAGGTATTCCGGTTAGAATTAAACTATATAGCCATTGCTAGGCCTAGAAATGACATCAATGGCATATAATGAACGATATAAAGTTAAATAAGCTTATCCACTTGTAGCCTTGTTCTTATCTGAGTTGGGGATCCAATGGGCATCAATGAATCCCTTAAGGACAATGGGGAAACTAGTATAATGAAGACCATACTCCATGGTTCCTTTGACATACCTCGTCAACTGCTGGAGTGCACTTTGATGACTTTTGTTAGGCTTGTAAGTATGCCTAGCTAATCTACCAAAAGCATAATAAATGCCTGGTCTTGCAGTATTAACTAGGTAATTGAAAGATCCAATTATTTGAAAATATTTAAGTCGGTTAGTCCCTTCTTTATCCTTCACTTCACATTAGGCTCAAGAAGAGTAGAAACACAGGTTTACAGTCAAATGCTCAAACCTTTTTGATAATTTTTCTGTGTCATGTCATTGGTTCAAAATTATGCAGTTCTCTTAAGTATGACACCAACTAAAGCTAAATCCTTCATATCAAAGTACTTGATAGAATCTTTATTTCATTTATTAGATCTAAGCTTGTCCTAGAAACAAGGTGTCATCCGTAGACAGAGTAGAACGACCCTCCTATTAGTGTAAATGCACTTGTTTGCTTCATTTACTACAAAACTAGTAGACAACACAATTTGATCAACTTTTTCATGCCATCACACAGGGGCTCGTTTTGGTTCATAAAAGGACTTGCAAGTTCACAAACCTTGTTTTCTTGGCCCGGAACCACAATTCTCTTTGGTTGCTCCATATGGATCTCCTCTTGCAAATCTCCATTTAAGAAAGCTATTTTAAGTTTTAACATCTATTTGATGGTTTTGGAGTCTAAGTAATGTGACCAGTGCAAAAGCACTTGGATAGTGAAAATCCTATCTAAGGTGAGTAGGTATCAAAGAAATTTACTCCTTTTATTTGACTATACCCCTTAGTCACAAGCCTAGCTATGAGCTTTTTAATAGCCCCACTAGGTCTAAAGCTTCTTCTTCAAAAGCTATTTACATCCTACTGGTTTGCAACCAGGAGGCAGAAGATTAGTTAATTCCCATGTACAATTGGAGAGGATGGAATCCATCTCACTTCTCGCAGCTTCCAAAAGCTAGCATCCATCAATGACGTAACCTCTAAAAAGGTTATAGGAGTGTCCTTAATAACATAAACAATAAAGTTATTACCTAGATTTTTCTCTATCCTAGGTCTCTTTCTTCTTCTAGGTTTTCTTGGTATTCAGGTTTTTCTAGGAACTTGCCATGTGACTAGAAGGTTTGATGGATGGAATTCTCTTTATTAGGTTTTTCTCGATGTCTAAAAGGGAATATACTTTCAAAGAAAGCTGTATCATGGGATTTTGTGATGGTATTGGAAGACAACTCCCTAATCTTATATTTAATTATAAGAACCTATAGACCATGGTATTTTGGACATATCCTAGGATGACTCCATCCACTATTTGGGGTATATAAATCTTAGCTAATCACCCCACACATTAAGGGATGCTAGGTTAGGTTTCTACCCTTCCACTCTTCATAGGTTGTTATCTTATTTCCTACATAAGGGACCCTATTAAAGCTACAACCTGCAATGAGGAGTGTTTAGTCCCACAAGTTATTTGGTGGGCCCGACTTACCTAACATAGCATTAATCATATCAGTCAAGGTCCTATGTTTTTTCATTGCCACCCTATTAGATTGAGGTGGATAAGGAGCCATAACCTCATGGATCATACCATGGTCCTTGAAAAAATGTTTCACTTGAAAGATACTCTCCACTAGAGTCTAACCAATGGATCTTGATTCTTGATCTTGCAATCTAAGTTCGTTTTCTACCTTGGCTTTATAGGCCTTAAATCTATCTAGGTTCATTTTCAGTCTTGCTTAGTTAAACATGGCAATATTTGGTCTTACCACCTACAAAGTTATAAAATACATTTTTTACCACCTCTGGTCACTACATTCATTTCAAGTAAAAGATACACCTTCTCATATGGTTGAGCTACATAGAAAAGGAAAATCAATATGGTAGATTTGAGAGCTGCATAGAATAAAGTGAACATCCTTTTGAAAGGAGTGTTTCATCTGACTACCAGTAAAATTCTTCAGTTTTTATCATTGACATCAAGGAGGTGTGCCCATGTAATTATAAAACTTTAATAAGCATATGGAAGTTTCTTTAGAATATCATGAGGGTTGGTCTGAACATGTGCTGGCAACCAAATGCGGCAAACCTAGGTGCAGGATGGTATGATGGATTTCCTACATTAGTTGGTCAAGGAGACACATTGTCTTTGCAGATGGTGGAGAAAATGAGAAGATTAGGCACTGCCCATGTTACATAATTTAATTTCTTCTTCAGAGGTATTTTGTTGTCAGTGACCAGTGTCATAGATTCGAATATTTTTGAGAAAAATTGAAATTTGACATAGTGTTTCTTCTAGCGTATTTCCATGGGAAATGATGCTGGCCCTTGATGATAGCCATAGGCATGAGCTGCAACAACATTTGCGCATCAGGTTTACCATTGCCTGGGTTGTTGTTAGTGAGGATGAATGTGCCATAATGCTAATCTGAGGATTCACCTCCAATCTATATGTTTGAGATGATTTTGCTTTATTAAATTCTTCATATTGCTTATTTTTTCTTGAGAAAAGGAAAAGGAAAAAGAGAAAAAAATTTGCATGTTTTTAGTATCCTATGGTCAATATTTCTTTCTTTTTTTTTCCCTTTTCTTACAGTTTATTTCTTAAAATTCCAATAACTAATACATTACTCCAAGACATTTTGGAGAACTTTTAGAAGATTTCTTGATTTACGCATTGCTTTCGTTTGAATTGCTTTTTTTTTTTGTGGGGGGGGGGGGGGATTATTTATATACGTGTCATCTCTCTAACATCACTTAAGGAAATTTTCTCCTTTTCCATTTTAAAAGTCATATTTTCGATTTATCTACCTATGTCAGTTGCCAGTCACAAACGTCAATGTGATGCCCATTAGGTAGATCCTCAGTCCCTTCTTGTGACACCTCAAGAGTTGGCTAGAGAGGACATATGTTATCTCTTGGAAGACTCTTAATGAATCTGAATGCCTATTGGCTGAACTTTCCTAGAAACAAAAGAAAGAAAAGAAAGAAGCTTACTGGTCACCAGAGATGTTTGCTTCAAGATAACTATCAAATGCTAGTTTCAATAAGGAAGAAAGAAGGTTACCAGACACCAGATACGTTAGCTTCAAGATCACTATCAAATGTTCATTCAATAAAGACTTCAGGGGAAAAGCCTGAAGGTCTTATTGCCATCATTCTTGTTAGAGGTAGACTATGGTAAGGTCAACTAATCAGGTGATTTTTGGAGATGGAAATTCCAAATGAAGATTCAAACAAGTGTTATCTACAACATCTAAACTATATGTTTTGGAGATTCCTTGCCTACACTACTTGTCTCAAAATGAATGATACAACTAGAGCTGGTGTCCTAAAATGACATCATAAGCTACAAATTTGGGAATCCAAACTGTTGTTGTTTTTTGTTTTTTTGTTTTGGTTGTGAGAAAACCATTGATATTGATCTAGGCATTTTAAAAATAGAAAAAAACTAAATTTAACTGTTTTTTGATGTTTCTAACCTATAAGACAAATAAAACATTATATTAGACTATCCATTTTCAATAATTGAGGCACATCCAAGGGGTCTCCGAAATAAATAACTCTTAGTTTTAGGTAGTTTGGTGGTAGTAGATCAAATTCAGTCGCTTCGATCTTTGTTTTGGAACCTCATCATCGAATTTTATGTGTTCGGTTTTGATCTCAGATCTGGTTGACATTATTGTAGTCTCATTGTTGTTAAGATTGGGAATGGATTGTAAATAGAGAGGTGGTTAGTTGGATTAAGTTGTGGATCAGATTGCAAATCATAATTTTTTTTAAAAAGAAACTTCTCTCAAAAAATTTAAAATATAAAAAGAAAGGGAAAATTGAAATATGAACTATTAGATTAGGTAGATGAATGGTGAATAAAAGGCCACATACAAAGTCTACTTTCCACCATCATAAGCCCATATATAGCATGTCTAATGAAATAAACAATTTAATCTGGTTATTCAAGATATTTATACACACCTATCAATTCAATAATCTTTTTAGAAATACCATGATGAGCTTTTAACTTATGGTTGTAAAATAAGAAAATTTGCCTCCATTTATAATTTTAATTACATAACTCCAACTACATACTTGCTAATTTTACTACTCAAGACTTATTAGTGATAATTTATTTATTAGCCATTTAGTCAATTAAATAATAACAACATACATCAACATGATTTAATATATAAAGTTGGTTCATATGATTCTAGGAACTGTACAATCCATGATAGAATCTAGATCCTACAATCTTTACCCATCCTAATCCAAGGATGAATTCTAGATTGTTTAGGGCCATTTTGTTCTGGATTGTAATACGTTGGGTTTGTGAATCCTAACATTTGATCCAAATAATAACAAATTCACCAATCCTAAGATTTAACAGCAATGCTAACATCGGGCTCTCCTTCCCCTCCTCCTTCCTTTAGACATTGCCATTGTCTAATGCTTTCTGTAATCTCCACTATTTTCATGTAAAGCTATAGGTGTCATTTATTTCTGGTGAAATACATTTGAGATTTTTCCCCCAATTTACCTCGATGATGATATATGTATAGCTCATGTTTGTACTTAGTTTATGTGTCTTGGCTATTTTATAGTAATTAATGGCAGTTGTTGAAATTTTTTATTGTGATTCTCTTTGGTCTGTGATTCTGCAATGCTGTTTTTGAAGTTATTTTCTCATGTTGATTTTGACAATTTAAAGTAAATATTCTACTAGTATAATTATGTTTCTTACAAATTTTCGTCATTGTCTGTGGTATCATCATGCATGAACCTGAACAGCAGTAGGCATTGGGTTTTGCCTTGCCTAGCTGTTGTCGGCATGGGTGGATTTGCTATACTGCGAACTTGCGGCCCATATTCAGAGAACATATTAACTTCATCACTCAGATTGAATGTCCTATAATGGCTTCTAACTGCAGCTATTTCAAGCATCATTTCCCTTCTTTCAAGCAAATTCTATCTAGATACAGATTTCAGATTTGATGTGTTGCTTCATGGAAATTGTAGTTATGCTTCAGATTGGCAACACAACGAGCTATATGAAACTTGTTCTTATTCCTTACTTTTCTTTCTTTCTTTTTTGTTGGG
>KE504721.1:293210-305455 GCA_000441515.1 Elaeis oleifera
TATATATATATATATATATATATATATATATATATTAGATTTTAAAGATCATTTCATAATCACAGGCAATCAATTACAAATGTGGTATAATTATTTACCAATTATACCCCATCTTGCTGTAGAAAATTATATTATATCTTTCACCAATGTTCATGCTAGAAAATTTAATAGATGCAAAATCATGGCACACTTATATTTAGGGTTTCTGAAAAATGAATAAGAATCAAAAAGTTGGTTATCGGAGTATATTGGTTTCTCAGCTTCGATGATGGGAACAAAATCTCCTAAGAGTGTATCAGTTTGTTACTTAGCATTCTATTAGTTTATTTACTTTTATTAGTGCGATGCAAATCTATTCTTTTTTGCCTTTTTAAGGAAAAATGAGGGAGGAAAATAGTGCTGAAATCAGATCGGATACAGATTAAATATAAATATATATATATATATCCATATTATTAATTCTAACAATATGGATATGGATATTTATATCCATATTATCTTAAATGGATATGGATATAAATTAGATAATGAAAGTATGGATATAAATATGAATATAAGTCGAATAATTAAATTTATGATCATATAATTAAAGATATTACTAAATAGATGATAAATCAAATTAATAGTATATTAATATGATTGTATATGTTTCTTAAAAGTTAATGAGTGTTTTATAAAATTAAATAGGACTGCAAATAATATTTAGATACGAATTGGATAGTTGTTTATCTATATTTTTTTTATTTTATTTGATGGATATAGATAAGGATAAGGATACTAATCAGATGCTCAAATTTTTCTCCATATCTGGAAAGATTTGGATAACAAAATTGATATTGTTGCGGCCAATCCTCGAATGTATCTGACTCTGGTGAAGAATAATCTACAAAAGAAGTCCACACTAATCAGAGTTGTGTCCAACTGGGATCCTCTGATGTCTAAGTCAGTGGAGAGTGGTGAACAGGATAGTTGAAAATAGATTTCAACAGAATAATAGCATAGAAGTATCTTACTCTTCCTGTTTCCTTACCTTCTTTATTTAGGCAATTTGAGTGTAGCTATCTGTAATGATTTGGCACGTAATGTCCCGCTTATTCTGGCACTATGTGATCATAGAGTGGACAGTTAATGCCCACGGTAAGTAGCCATTACACGCTCTTTACGCGGGTAGTTTCTGATATACTGTCGTGTGTCGGTGATGTGGGCATACCGACTGTATGTCGGTGCTTGTAATATACCAACTGGCTATCGATTAGTGACTCTAACATACCAACTGGCCATTAGTTATAAAATCGATCGAGTCATTACGGTTGACTTGGATTCATCAGAAAAGTCAATTAGGAATTAACGACTATCTATCGATGTATCGATTGACAGTCGGATGCTTGTATCCTTATTGCAGATAGAAAGTCGAATGATGAGTCTTGTAGATATCATAGTTGAACCAAAACTCGTTCAGCGATCCGACTTCGATGGTTCTCCATGGGGTGCCGACTTATATTCGGGTGGCCGACTGTGAATTAGGGGGAGTAGATCCAATTGCCCCAATAGTTGCCTCCCACTCTTAAGTCCAAGATGGCTTAACCCGTGGCTTGACAAACATATGGCTTGACACAACGGATGAAGGAAGTCTTCACATGTCATTTTGAGCTATGATTTTATGGTTGTTTTGGCTGCATACATTAATGATCCCCTCGAAAATTGAAAGATCTCCAATTATTTTGTCATTTCATGATCATACAATCATCATTGGGATGTCAATTCGAGGAGATGGTTATTTAATGTTGCAGTTGATCGGACGATGGAATAATCTGATTTGATTTGATTTCAGCCGGTTGGGAGTTGCCATGTGTCTGATAGTTGTTGGCTCTTGTCAATTCACATGAATTATGCCCATGTATCCTAATCTAGCGGTAGGTGCATCGAAAGGTCCGAACAATGATTGGTTCAGACATAGCCACATGCCAGGATCTGAGACGATCTTAATTCGAATGAGCCTATCTCGACCATCGATGGATCTTATATATATATATATAAGGTCGCTTTCTTCCCTCAGTTGGATCTTTTGCTGCAATTCTGAGAGTTCGAGTGATCTCTATGGGTATCAACAGTATCATTGAGTTCTAGTGGAAGTCGAAAGTTCCAGAGCCATCTTCTTCTTCTTCGTGTCTTCATGGTCCCTCAGGTTTTCTTAGCTTCCAGGTTAGGTCTTCCTCCTTCTTCCTTTCACTTTCCTACTTCCTTTGAAATTTTTCTTCCGCTATTATCAATGGCAAGTAGCAGTAGGAAAAGCAAAGGTAAGGCTAGGGTAGATGAGGATAGATTTGTAGATAGAGGCCCTGGTCCTTCTCGGGGCAGTCGATTGGCTGGTTCGATTGGCGGTTCCCTTTTAGGCCCGATAATAGAGGTTTTCTCTCTGATTGAGTCCATAGTCATTCATCTCCATGAATAGTATTGTATCCCGAAGCAGTTTCGGCTGTCTGCGTCTAGTTCGGATGGTCAGGTAATTTTTCTCCTTCGTATCAAGTTGCCTTCTATGTTGAGAATCTTCGGACTGATCTTCAATTTTCGACTCTAGAGTTCATTCAGAATATTTTGGATTATTACCGACTCTACCCAGCCTAGCTTGCTCCGAATTCTATCGGCTCCTCATTACCTTTGCCATGTAGTGTCATATGATCCTGACTAATCCCAGACCATCACTCTTTCGTGCTTTCTTTGTTCTTTGATCTCATCTGAAGGCTAAAAGTTGATGGTTCTTCAGTCCGAGGAGGGGCCTGTCCTTTATTACCGAGCTTCCATCTTCCATCCATGATTGGAAGACTCAATTTTCTTTATTTCTTCTTCTTTAGCTTGGGGCTTTCCTTCCACCTGGAGAAATCCGAGGGTGAGCCCAATGATCTCAGTCTAGTCGATGCCATCGATCAGGAAGATTTTCTCCGACTGAAGGACATAGAAGTCCATCAGTAATGGGAGCTATTGACAGAGCAGGCTCTTTATGACACCAGACTTAATTCGGCACTTGCCGTAGATATAGCATAGTCGATTTTCTTTTTTTTTACTTCAAATTTGTAACTAAGTCATTACTTTCTGCCTGCAGCTATGTGACCTTCAGCGGCGAGACCATCGATAGATGAGATCCGATGATTCACTATCAAGAAGAGGCCCGCTGTTGGTGCGGATCCCTCTCGGGCCTCGAAGAAGACTCGGCCCGACATATTGTCTGCAGTGGTTCTGAGGCCGCATCGAATCAGCTCGATCGTAGCTCTCGAAGCCCATACTGAGGCAGTTGTTGCCCTATCAGCTCCAGTCGCTCTACTGACAATTGAGGTTCACTCGCTGACTAGGCAACCAAGGGATGATGATGTTGTCGTGGTTGCTGATCCAGAGTCGGCCAGCGAGGGGCAAATGGTATCTCGGGCACCACCTATGTCTGAACTAGAGCTGGTCAACATAGAGTCGGCTGTACCTTAGGTGCCATCCACACCCAAATGGATGGTGGTTCCCGTAGATTAGTTGTCCGCACAGGAATGTGGGAAGGCACCAGTAATTTTGGCTAATGATGGGGCTTCGACGAACTTCACGAAGCTCTTCGATATCCAGATTTTCACTGATGAGTCAGCTTTGGTGAACCTAAAGTTGGCTAAGTGGCTTCTAGAGGTTGCACTTCCCCGACTGATAGGGGAAATAGAAAGAGTCAGATCGTGTCTGACATATTTTCGTCATACTACCAACGATCCTTAGCATAAGTCAATAGTCTATCCTCCATCCATCTTTCTTATACTTGTTCTTTTTTTTATCTCTTCTTTTCAATTGGTGTATGATATGTCAGCATTAGAGAGAGGATACAGGGTGATCGTGGACCTTCATCGATCGCGGGTCAATAAGGTTGCAGCCGTGAATGCCGACAAAGCTGCTGTCATCGAACGTCTTCAAGCGGCAATAGGACAAGAGGAGAAATATTAGGAGGAGATCTCTTATATGAAGATTGAGTTAGAGTCAGCTTGAGCCGAGTTAGAGTTGGCTCAGTAGTTGGCCACATCCCAAGAGGAGCAAATCAAAAGGAAGAAACATGTGATCAGTTGGCTCCGAAGGAAACGTGATGGTTGTATTGAAGAACTAGAGGGAGAACGGGAGCGGCATCGGACTACTAAAGCTCGGTTGGCACTAGCTGATGTAGAGTCAACTTCTACTAAGGAGGAGGCGAAGTCGGCTTAGGAGGCTCTCGGTCGGACACAGGAGCAGGCCGTCGAGGACTACAAGAAGTCTAAAGACTTCAAGAATAAAATTCTCAAAGGTGGCAATACGGCCTACTGGATTAGGTATAAAGATGGCAGAGATACTATCGAAAATCTTTATCCGAACCTGGATCTGAGTAGTATTACTGTTTCAACGACAGAAGTTGAACCATTCGATTAAGTGACTGCTCTGACTGAAGAAGCTGTACCCATGTCGACCGAAGTAGAGCTGACTACTGTTGAAGGCCAGGAGATCGGAGCTGTGGTGGTGACCGATGCAGCGACTGAGGAGACTGAGCGACAGCAGTCGATGTAGATATTTTAGATTTTATTTTATCATCGGACTATAATCTGACTTGTCTTTTTGTAATTGGACCTTAGTCTGATTTTGTAATCCTTAATAATGAATGAAAGCAACTTTTTTTAAGTATTGAACTTTTTGAATGTGTTGTTTGTCGTTGATACTCATTACCAATATAGACAAATATCAGTCGGCTACCGACTATAAATCGATATGTCGACTATCAATCGAAGTCATAGGATTTGCCTGTTAGTCGGATATCAGTCAATTAAACTTTGGGCATGGATTTTCAAGTTTGATATATGGGGGCTAGCCGAATATCCTTCGATCGGTTGGAGTCAGATCGATATATTTTCTACTCGATTGGAGTCGAGTTGGCTTAATGTTTCACTCAATTGTAATTGAGTCAGTCTATCCTTCCACTCAACCATAGTTGAGTCAGCATATCCAATCATCTGCTAGGCATCGATATATAATCATCCAATTGGAGTTGGGTCGGTATGCATGTTTGCCAAAGAATCATCGGTCAGACATTATATTTGTACATAGTCCAGTATTCAAGGAATGTAGAAACCCAATCATATCATTTCAAATCGATTATATGTAAACAACTTCATTGATAATACATTCTCAGATTGTCTGCGTTCCATGTTTGGGGGATAATCATTCCATCGAGAGTTTCTAGTCGGTAAGCATCAGGATGAAGGGTTTTGGTCAACCAGTTGGGGCCTTCTCAGTTTGGAAATAGTTTTTTTGATCCAAGGGTTTTGAAACTTCTATTTTTCTTAAGACCAAGTCTCCAGAATAAAAATTTTGGTTTGATCTTTGTATTGTAATATCGGGCCACTCTTTGTTGGTATGTGGCCATTCTTATCTGTGCTTATTGCCGAACCTCCGGAAGCAAGTCCAAGTCGGCTATTCGATAGTTGAAGTTGTTTGGCTTTGCATATTGTTCGATCCTCATTGATAGTAATTCGATCTCCAATAGGATTATTTCTTCCATTCCATATGCAAGGTTGAACAGTAACTCTTCCATTGGGATGCGAGGAGTCATTCGATAAGCCCATAAGATAGAGTATAGCTCTTCTACCCATAAGCTCCATTCAGTCGAGTCTTGAGTCCATGTAGAATCATTTGGTTTGTCACCTCCGCTTCACCGTTTGATTATGGATGGCCGACAGAGGTGAGTTTGTGTATGATATGAAGTTTTATATAAAATTTTTGAAGTTTTGATTATCGAATTATCGACTATTATCAGTGATGATGGTATGTGGCAATTCAAATTTGCATATGATAGATTTTTGAATAAAATCTTCTATCTTGCCTTCAATGATTTGCTCCAAAGATTCAGCTTCCATCCATTTGATGAACTAATCCACAGCAACCATCAAAAACTTTCTCTGATCAGTTGCTGGAGGAAAGTGGCCAAGAATATCGATTTTTCATTATACGAATGGCCAGAGTGCAATAATCCAACCAGTTGATACTGTATATTGGCATGCTTCTGACATACCTTGTACCTCCGAACAAGCTCAACTGCATCTTTCTTCATGGTGGGCCAATAATATTCATGTCGTAGAACTTTATATGCCAATGATTTGCCCTTCAAGTAATTTTTGCAAGTCTTTTATGGATTTCTCGGAGAGCATAATTAGCTTCGGTAGGTCTCAAACATTTAAGCATGGGAAGAGAGAATGATCTTTTATACAGTTATCCATTCATCAAGATATACTGTGAAGTCGTCCATCTTAATCATTTGGCCTCTAAGGAATCCCTAAGAAGAGTACCATCGGTTAAGTATTGAATAATCGGATCCATCCAGCTTGATTCATTGTTGTTTGTAGCATTTTGTGGATCTTGTCGATACTCGATTGTTTGAGATATTCGACGAACGTTTGATCGAGCAGATTGGAAGAAGTAGTTGCTAGTCGACAAACTGCATCGACACATGCATTTTCACTTCTTGGGATATCATAGATCTCGAAATATTTGAAGGTTTGGATAAGGTCCCTCACTTTTTGAAGGTACTTCATCATGGTTGGGTCTCGGACTTCAAATTCATCTTTGACCTGTTCGGTAATTAGTTGTGAGTCGGTGATGATCTTCAAGTTGTCTGTGCCAAGTTCTTTAGCAATTTTCAAGTAGGCTAGCAATGTTTCATATTCGGCTTTATTATTGGATGCTTTGAAGTTGATCCAAAGGGCATATTCAGTCACAGTTCCTTAGGAGTTGGTGAGGATGAGGTCGGCTCCACTCCCTTGGATGTTGGATGCTCCATCAACATGTAGCATCCATACTAATTTAGGTTCAGTCTCTGGATTCTCAACTTGCTCTAACTTATCATTAGATTTGAGCTCAGGTCTATCGTCGAGTATAGTATACTCAGCGATAAAGTCGGCCAAGATTTGAGCCTTCATTGATGGTCATGGATAATACTGCTTATCAAATTCACTGAGTTTGATCACCCTCTTCGCCATCCGATCGGAGGTATCTGATCGACATAAGATCATCTTCAAAGGCTAGTCTGTCAAGACGACCACCGACTGAGCTTGAAAGTATGGTCGAAGATGCTAAGTCGATATGATCAGAGCATAGATCATTTTCTTCGCTTTTGAATATCTAATCTCGATATTGTGAAGTACTTTACTGGTGTAGTATATTGACCGTTAAATTCGATTTTCATCTCTTTGAAAAAGAACCAAGCTTACTGCTTTCGAAGAAGTTGCCAAATAGAGATACAACACTTTCTCCTTTATTGATTTTGTGAGTAGTGGGGGAGACATCAAGTATTTTTTTCAGCTCTTTGATGAATTATCAACATTCATCCGACCACGAGAAGTCCTTCATTTACCGTAAGATCTTGAAGAAGGACAGACATTTTTCTACCAACTTCGAAATGAATCGATTGAGTGCCGCAATCCTTCCGTTTAGTTGTCGTATCTTCTTCTTGGAATTGAGATACTTCATATCGATAATAGCCTTTATCTTCTTCGGATTAGCCTCGATTCTCCATTGTGACACCAAAAATCTGAGAAATTTTTTAATAGTCACTTCGAATGCACACTTGATCGGATTCAATTTCATCTGATGTTGTCGAAGTATGTCGAAGGCTTCTTCTAAGTCTCGAACATGGTCATGAGTTTCGATACTTTTCACCAGCATGTCATTGACATAAACCTTTATATTATACCCGATTTGTCCCTTAAACACCTTGTTGACCAATCGTTGGTAAGTCACTCTGGCATTCTTCAACTCGAATGGCATCACCTTATAGCAGTAAATGCCTTTTTGGTGCGAAGACTGTGTTTTCTCATCTCCAGATGTTATTCAGATCTGATTGTATTTCAAAAAGGTATCTATGAAACTTAGAAGTCTATGCCTCGATGTTGCATCGACTAATTGATCGATCATTGATAGAGGAAAGCTATTCTTCGGACATGCTTCATTCAAATTGATGTAGTGGATGCAAATTCTCTATTTTCTGTTAGTTTTCTTACATTACGATATTGGCTAGCCAATCCAGATAATTGGTATCTCTGATGAATCCTGCTGAAAGAAGTTTGTCCAATTCTTTATGATGACCTTTTGTCTCTCCGACACAAAAGATCTTTTCTTCTATCTCATCGATTTAACTTTTGGATCGACGTTCAATCGATGAGTTATTATTTCTAAAGAATTTCAGACATGTCCGCTATCGATCAAACAAAAACATCGACGTTAGCTCTCAGTAGTTCTATCAGTTGCTTTCGCTACAACTCAGGTAAGTGACCCGATTTGAATAGTTTTAGTTAGGTCATCCTCTCTCAATGGGATCAAATCAGTTGTTCAACCAGCTCTCCCCTTTTTTCATTATCTCTCTGATCTAGTTTGTCAACCGACAGAAGATCTTCAGGCTTGCTGCTTTCGTCTGAACCATGAAGCAGGATCAAACCAGTTGTTGATCCCTTGCATCTCCCCGACTCAACTCTTTGTTGAGAATCGAACCAGGAGATGGTAAGTCAAAACAACTGCTGATCGTTCGAGTATGGTATTGTAAGCTGAAGAAACTCGGACAACCGTGAATGTTAAGAGGACAATGCTTTATCATGGGTCGGTTTCTACAGTCAGAGGGAGAGTAATTTCTCTTTCCACACCGACTGTATCTCCAGTGAAACCGATCAAAGGTGTAGAGACTCTTCTGAGTCGGTCAGTCGTAGTCGTATTTGAAAGAAAATAGAGTAGAATAACACATATGTAGAGCTTTCATTATCTATAAAAAATTTTTTACATCATAATTTACTATCATCGTCGAGACGATGACAGCATCATCATGAGGAGTTTGTACTCCTCAAACATCATCATTCGAAATAGAGATTATATTATCATATCATTATTTTTTTGACGACTCTTCTTTGAAGTTTGCTCCCCAGTCTCTCAATCATCTAAAAATCATGTTGATGACTCTTGCCATTGGTCGATTGTCGTTTGCTCCCTCAGATTGATGCTGAGGTTGTTGATCAGCAGGAGGTTGAGTCGGACGATCGCATCAAAACTTTTGAGATAGCCTCATCGAATCAGGACTTCTATTTTATCCCTAAGTTGAATGCATTGTTCAGTGTCATGACCATGATCATGATGGAACCGACCATACTTCTTCTTGTCGTGGCTCCTCGACGGTGCTTTTATTGGTGAGGGTGATGGAGGTATTCTTCTCCCTCAATCTCCATCAGAATCTATGCATGAGAGATAGAGAGAGGAGTGTAGGAGTCATATCTGGAACTAAATTATTTGGTCTGGGAATCCATCGATGGGGTGAAGCTCATTTGCTATGTGATGTCCGACTTGGTTCGATCGGAGCTCCACTCTTCTTTTTTTTTGACCTTTTCTTCCGATTGATGTCGGTCAGTAGCACCTTCATCTGCATGAATATATTTATACACAGCTCCAGAAGTTTGGCATATGTTCAAGGAAGGGTCTTATCTAGAGAATAGGTAAACTTAGATCCTCTTAGACCCCTCTTCATAGCTGAGATAGCCATATCTTCATTGAGATCCCGAATCTCAAGTGCGGTGGTATTGAAACGTGCCATGAAGCTTCTCAGAGTCTCTCCTTCATTTTGCTTAATGAAAAAGCGACTGTCAGACATTCGTGGCATCCTCCTGCTGGTGCTGAAGTGGGCTACAAAGGATTGTTCTAGTAGTTCGAAAGAATGGATGCTTCCTGACTAGAGCCCAGAATATCAGGCTCGAGCAGATTTTTGAATTATAGCCAGAAAGCTAAGACATAGGAGGGTGTCGGTCACTTTCTGAATCATTATGAGAGCTTTGTAGCACTCCAAGTGGTTGATGGGGTTGGTGGAGCCATCATAAGGCTCCATCTGTGGCATCTTGAATCGAGCCGAGATCGGTTCATCTAAGATGCGCTGAGAGAAAGATGAAGACATGTGGATGTTAAAGTTGTTGGAGGAGCCTCGGCCATCCAACTAAAGCTGGTTGAGTCAATGATCGATTTTCTTGAATTTGCACTCATAATTATCGAGTCGCTTTTGTTGAGAGAAGCTGGGGTAGAATCCATTGAAAATTTGAAGGAGAAGAAGAAGGTGAACGTGGCCTCTTTCCCTTCTTGATGCTGTGGCGGCGAGAAGGAGAAAGAGACCGTCGCTGTCGGCAGGCAGCACGGTGGGAGCACTGGGAAGGGGTGGCTCGACATAATGAGAATGTCGAGCCGATCATCATTCTGAAGATGGAGAAGGAGATCGTCGAGGGGCACGATGGCAGTGCCTTGATGGCACTGTACGCATCGCTGGCTCTTCTGCCATCGGTTGTTGTTGTTGCTATTGTTGCTGCTGTGTTTGCTGCTATTTGAGGCTGTGTACTGCCTTTGTTAGCATTTTCATCTGTTGTGTTAAAGTAGAGAGTTGTTGTGCATCCATTGTGATAATCGGATGCGAAGAACTGAGTTCTACCATTAAAGATGGAGGTGGAAGATCTTCGAGGTGGGAAGATTGCCTGGCGGAGCTAGTAGAATTATTCTGGGCTCTTATCTTTGCCATGACTTGATTTGTTCTCCCCTCCTTCCTAATGCACCAGTCTGTTGCAACCAATCTCCGAGTGCGTCTGACTCTGATGAAGAGTAACCTGCAAAGAAGTTCACACGGATCGGAGTTGTATCCGATGGAGACCCTTCGATGCCTAAATCAGTGGAGAGTGGTGAACAGGATAGTTGAAAATAGATTTCATCAGAATAATAGCCCAGCAATGTCTTACCCTTCCTGTTTCTTACCTTCCCTTTATATAGGCAATTTGGGTGTAATTATCTATAACAGTTTGGCATGTGGGGTCCCACTTATCCCGGCACTATGTGATGTAGAGTGGACAATTAATGTCCATGGTAAGTAGCCGTTACATGCTCTTTGCACTGACGATTTCTAATATACCGACTATGTTGGTGATGTGGGCGTACCGACTGTATATTGGTATTTGTAATATATCGACTGGCCATTGATTAGTGACTCTGATATACCGACTGACCATCGATTATGAAGTTGATCGAGTCGTTATGGTTGACTTGGATCCATCAAAGAAGTCGATTAAGAATTACCGACTATCTGTCGATGTACCGACTGACAGTCGGATGCCCATATCCTTGTTGCAGATAGAAAGTCAGATGATGAGCCTTGTAGATATCATAGTTAAACCAGAACTCATTCAGCAGTCTAGCTTCGATGGTCTCCATAGTGTGCCGACTCATATTCGGATGGCCGATCGTGAATTGGAGGGAGTACGTCCAATTGTCCCAATAGTTATTATTCAACCCACTTTTATCTTTGGAGAGAAATCTTTCTTTACTATTACCTTTTTGAGAATGATAGAAGGTACATGCATAATGGAAGTGCTAGGCTCATTAATGGTACATGATGATTGGTTAGGTGGAATGATGGTGAAAATACCGAAGCGGGCAAAGAAAGCTAGAAAGTGAGAAGGAAAGAAGAGCAGGTTTTTTTAATTATTATTTATTTCATATTTTCAAACTATCCCTCTCTCAATTATTTTAAACTATCGTCCATCTCGAAATCATCGGTTCAACCGGTGATTTCACCACCACCTTGGCACTGAGGTGGCTGGGGAGGGTGCACCGGCAATTTCAGAAATCACCAGCTCAATCGGCGACTTTAGAAATCGCCAGTCTCTTCTCCTTTTTATGGGGCAGACGGAGGGTGGAGGGGAGGGGTGGGATTTGGGGTCGACAGGGGTGGCACGGGTGGGGAGGTGGGGGGGTGGGGGTTGCAGGGTTGGGGTGCACGGACAGGGACGCATGGGTGGAGCAGGGGTCGGGGGTGCATGACCGAGGGAGGGTGGAGGGGTTGCGGGTGCACGGCCGGGGGCAGCGCGGGGGTCGGGACCACGGGGGGCCGACGATCGGGGGGCAAAGGCGGGTCAGTCGGGGTTTTGGGAGGAAGGGAAGGGAGAAACGAAGGGGGCAAGAAAAAAGAAAAAGCAAAAAAAAAGGAATAAAAAGAAATAAAAAGAAAAAATAATATTAATTTAAAATTAAAAATACTAATTTAAAATAAATTTTTAAAATACTAAAAATAATTTAATTTAAAAAATAATTTTGATTTTTTAATAATAATAAATAATATTAATTTTTAAAATAAATTTTTAAATAATAAGAAAATATTAATATTTAAAATAAAAAAATAATAAGAAAATATTAATATTTAAAAA
>KE504721.1:319768-335258 GCA_000441515.1 Elaeis oleifera
CTTATTATTTAAAATTATTTTAAAATTAATATTATTTTATTATTATTAAAAGATCAAAATTATTTTTAAATTAAAACTTTCTTAGTATTTTAAAAATTTATTTAAAAATTAGTTTTTTATTTTTAAAATTAATATTTTTTTTTTCCTTCGTTGCTCTATTCCCTTCCTCCCGCCCCCTCAGCCGACGCGCCTCTGGCCTCCACCCTCCCGCGACCGTGCAACACCCCCCCACCCCGAGTCCCCACGCCGCCCGTGTCGCCTCCGACCATGCACCCCCACCTCCCGCAATCTCCTCCATCCTCCCTCGATTGTGTAGCCCCCGAATCCCTGCATTGTACGTGCCGTCTCCGGTTGGGCACTCTCACTCTCCGTAACCCCCGTCGTGCCCCCTCTTCTCCGCCTATGCCCGACCCCACCTCGCTCCCAAAAAAAAAAAAAAATCGCTGATTGATCCGATGATTTTTGAAATCGCTTGTGCAGTCGGTGATTTCATCTCAACCATGTCGATGTTGAGGTGGCCATGAACCGACGATTTCAAAATGGACGATTGTTTGGAAAATAAATTGGACATGGTGGTTTTTTGGAATTAAAGAATTAAAAAATAATTAAAAAATCCGAGAAGAGCAGTGTCATGTGTGTACGGCAGCACGCTCTCTCTGTCGCGGTTTCAAGAAAGGATTGATTGGCCGGTGATGTACCATTGATGATGAAGACTGCGATAAGAGTGTGTTTGCAGAGTTTCCATTAATTTTATATGTTACATGCGCGCGGGGAGCCCAAAATTCAAGGGTAAGCTGTTGGATATGGACAAGCATGAGCAAGATGTAGCTTATCGGATAACGCCGAGGAGTTGTAACTTGTCCTACAGCAAAGATGACCAGCTTTTGAAAGGAAGGTTGTCTGCTTGGTGACCGCATATGCTGTGCAGGCTTAAATATAAACATTCTGTCGTTTCCTCGGGCCAAAGACACCAGCAAGAAGCAATATAAATCTATTCTTAATTATATTATATTATATTATATTATTAATTTTATATTATATTAGTTGTCACTCATTTTTTTTTACGTCAAATAAAAGATACTATATAAATCTAGTTAAATTATAATATTTAATAATTTTTTAATTATATATATATATATTTTAGATCTGAGTCAAAATCCAACAGATCTTATCCAAACTTGTTCCTATATATAAATATATATGAAGTGCACAACAAATGTGTATCAAATTTTATTCAATTATATTCACACAAGAACCTACATATTACAATTGCATTCTTTATCCAAAGCAAAATCGGAACCTAATTTACAAATATATGGCCAAACTTGGTGATGGAGTTGTTATCATGTATTTGTTTAGTTGTTATTAGCACATTTCTAAAACTATTTTCTGAATCTTGTGTTGGCAGTTTTATTAATTTATGAAATAAAGAGTGATGGATGTGAGGTGAGATGGAGCAACAATACTACAAGGTGTGTCATTTTATTATAGATTGATAGTATATGAAAATCTTGCACTTAAATTTTCACATAATACTGAATCTTGTGTTGGCAGTTTTATGAAATTTCTTTAATAGAAACCAAATTAACTTTCATTAATCATAATAAAATATTTACAATTGTTTCTTTCATTTTCACCTCTATCACCTTCACCTTTAGAGTTCTTATCTACTAAAATTCATCAAAGCTTAGTGCTACTATCTAAAAATTCAGAATCAAGACCTAAATTCTTGCAATGGTGCTTGCAAGGAATTCAGATTCGATGATGGTGACCATGTAGACATTCAGTCACTAGCTAAAATCTTCAAAGGCTATGTTAAGGGAAAAGAGGGAAAAAATAATATGTATTCCATTCTTCAATGTCACAGCAACTTGAGATCCTCTTATGGAAATTCTGGGACATGAATGCTCTTGATTTGCAGATAAATAAAAGTATATCTTTATATACAATTAATCTATAAAAGGAAAGGTTCGATGCCTTTTTTTTTTGATAAAGAGCTGAAAGTTGCACTCTAGGTAGTTCGGCATTTGGGGTTTGACCTCATACAAAACATCTGGATTGCGTATTGGTTATGTTTCAATCTAGTTATAGATGGGTCAAATGTAGGTTGGAAGATCGTTGATCCAACATGAATTTGATCTAATCCAAACCCAATCCAATCTGACCAACACCTATTATTGCTACCAAATTTCGTGCTTGAGGTTGCGTTTAGTAGCTGACAATCTATCCAGATTGCTAGCAATTTAATATGGTAATTTGGATTATTGCATTTGATATATTTTTGGATGATAATTTAGATTATCTTGGCAATCTCGATTGTCATATGAGAGATAATGTAGATTGTCTTGGAGAGGAATGGCTATCCAGATTACTACTTCTTTGACAATGTTGCAATAAAAATTTTAGATAAAATTATCTCTCAAAAAAATAACACAAAATACATTGCCAATCTTCCTTCTCCCCCACCCCCCTTCGCATGCATCCCCTATCCGCAGCTCTTCCATCTCTCTCTTCCTGCCCGTGGCTCCTCCATCCTTGTCCCCCACCACCTCCTCGTGGCTCCTCCATGCCTGTCCCCACCACTCCCACTACTCCACACATGCCCACCTCCTCCCCACCCCTAGTGCCTACGGTTCTTTACACCTCCGATTTGCCACTTTTTCATGCTACTAGCACACCTACACTACTCCCGCCACTTCTCACCAGAGAAAAAGAAGAGCACCCAAATAAAATCATTGGAGGTATTTTGAAAATTTGATTTCATATTACCGGTAATCTGATTGTTATAGCAAACGTGATGTTCATCAAGATTTTCAGTAATTTTACTATAACATTACCTGTATATATCAAATACAGTAATCAACATTATTGACAATTTAATGGTGGCAATCTATCCTAAAGGCAATCCACATTATCTTTCAAGATTACCTGATGATGTACCAAATGCAACTTGAGTTCGAAGATGGTCTCCTCAGATGGGGTCTCCTCAGCAGAGATGGGGAGAGCTAGTCTTTGGCTGAATTGAGGTGCCAAAGTAGTGGACTTCAAAGACTGGAATGAGATCTGTAAAAAGCTTTGGCCTGAGTATTTTTCGATGGAGACTCTTCAACACTCAAGTTAGTGGGAGATGGAGAATAGGAAGAGAGAAAATCTTTCAAGAACTTATCTTAGGATCCCCACTCCCCTCTATTTAAAGGGGTTGTTAGAGTCGTGCATGTCCAAGGGATCAACCAATTCTTGAATATTGCACATGGATCAAGCTGACAGCAGTTGCTACTGCGTTTGTGGCACGGGACTAGCTATTAGTTTCCACTCGGGGCTTGATTTGATCCCAATAATTTTCTTTCTTATCCAGACTCTCTGTGATTGTGAAAGGGATAAACTCTTTCTTAATTGGGATAGCTGCCTTGCATAAGAAGTTTCCTTAGGTCAGTTATAGCCAACCTCTGCTTTCTTTGGCTATGGCCAAGATCCGAATTGCTGTCCACTGGAGACGAAAGCTCCGGAGCAGGCCAACCAACCTAGATTTCTATGCCTGACCCCTTCAAGTCAGCCATGGCTGGCTTTCACTTATTTCTGCACCCATTGATGATCGAGCCCTCCGAGTCCTTAGTCACAGCCGAGGACATGCTCGACCGAGGCCAAGGTGGTGGTCCACAACACCCATCATTAACCATAGAATGTTATATATTCCTTTGTGTTTTTGAAAAATCATACTTTATGGCTCTAGAAATGCTATAGTAAGACATAAATCAAATAAGAGAAAGAGCTACAAATCTTGAATATAACTTTCCTATTCTCCACCTCTTTCTTCTTAAGCTTCAGACAATGTGCAGACAAGGAAGCAAGGAGATAGTTATATGTTAGCTGTGTAATCTTTTAGCGAGAGGATTTTGTATTGCCGTCCACTACTTAATGGCAATTGCATTGAGGGTCGCATGCGTACCAAACCCAACTACACTCATGAAACATCTCAAGTGGAAATTACGTATGGAATACCAAAATGGACACCGCAGATCCTTACGACCCCAAGATTTAAGTTGATCCTAAGTTTTCAAAAATTAAAAATAAAATCCTGCATAATTGAAGGACTTTCTCTATCTTTACAATAGAAGCACTATCAATCATTTCATAGAAATAATCAAAAAAAAAAAAAAAAAAGGAAGAAAAGAATACACATGTCAAACATCTGGAAGAAGCTTTTATGAGTGCAACGAGACCAAAACCTTTTCTGCAACTGGTGTCTTATATGATCTAAAACATTATTCCATGTACACATGGACCTCGCGAAAACGTTTGCTTCTTTTGATGCATGTACCATTGCCTGATGTGTGTTGTCGGTCCACGAGA
The DNA here is from genome assembly GCA_000441515.1 of Elaeis oleifera. Lineage (NCBI taxonomy): Eukaryota > Viridiplantae > Streptophyta > Magnoliopsida > Arecales > Arecaceae > Elaeis > Elaeis oleifera. The sequence continues at coordinate 324,119 of KE504721.1, forward strand.
GCAAAAGACAGTAGTTCCACAGTATCAATGTCCCGAATCAGATTCAACTTAGGATTTGTTGGGATATACCGACTGACCCTGACGATCGACCGATCGTGATGCCGACTCACCAACGGATTCCGACGTCGACTCACTGACGCCGACTCTCCGACACCGATGAACCGGCACCAACTCCTCTGCAGATCCTGGCACCGATCCATCCCCAAGATGGACCGACCGACTTCGTCTGACTGATAACGGACGACGCTGGCAGCGACTGCCGATGATGATCGGTTTGGACGTGTCGGCCCAACTGGCCAACGCTGCCTCCAACCGTCCGAAGACCTACTCCATGCCGGGTAGGACAACACCGACTCCCGTCGGGTTGGACGACTAACGCCCGACTTCTACAGATCCTTTGGACGCCGACCGTGCTCTGGAGTCGCCATCCGACAGCCAAGTCCCGACATATAGTCGGCCAGTCCCTTCAAGAATGCCGAACGACCGGCATGGGCTGCAGTCCTATCAAGGACACGCCGTACGACTACCAGGGGGCATTGTCCTGCCAGAGACCTGGGGAATTGTCCTGCCAAGGACGCCAATTAATTCCTAGGACCTGTCAACCCATCGACGACATGGCAACCCCTGACGATGTGACAGTCCAGGGCGATTTGACAACTCCACAGTTGTCTATATCACTGACGACGAGACCATACCGTCTCCTACTATAAAACGAGGTAAGACAACAGCTTAAGGGGATAAGGGCTCTTCTCTCCCTCTCTTCTGTTCCATCGCTGAGTTTCCTCCTGGTTCCTCTCTACTGTTGCCTAGTCTCCTTTCTGACTTGACCGTCGGAGGGTCTTCGCCGGAGGTCCCCTCCGATCTGAGCGGACTTCCCTTGCAGGTATTCGTTTCCGACGACCAGACGACGAGGGATTGACCGCAACAGGATTCATTTCCTAATAATACGACAACACTAGAATGAACTTAAACTTACAGATGATCTTAACATAACCATCACATCAAAATCCACGCGGCAACTCCACATCATACCTCATATCCAAAGTTCCAAATTCCAAATCCAATAAAAACAGAGCATCCCCTGTTCCTCCAGAGTCTCGGTACAAAAACAGAAGAGAGATAAACAGTCGCAATACAACCCATCATACAAGATGGGAACCAGCACAGAGTACAGGGGAAGAGAGCCCACGCGAGGTTCCTTTTATTTTGGACTCAGAAGAAGCAGAAAGGGACGGACGAAGAGAACAGGGGAGCAGGAGAACAAACAGAGCTGGCAAAGCAAAGAAGTAAAGAAGAAGATTGTGAAGAAAATAGTCCCACATCGCCTATCTACCAACCTAACAATCAGCAACTAAACGTCTATCTCTCTCTCTCTCCTTTCTCTCTCTGTCTAATCTCTATCTCTGTCTCAGCATGCAACATGACCGTCGTCATCCTCGTCGTCGTCGCTGTCACTGGGGCCGCCTTCATCTTCATCATCCTCTGAGGAGGACAAATGGGCGAGCCAGCAGAAGCCGTGGAGGTGGCCGTTGACGCAGACGAAGTACTCGAGGTCGCCCTCGTGGGAACCGAGGCGGCGCGAGGCGCTGCGGGGGACGAGGCCGGCGGCGGTCATGCTCCAGACCCGGGCGCCACAGTAGGGGCAGCGCACCCGAGACTCCAGCTCCGCCTGCCGGCCGATGAGATACGCCCGGGTCCTCGACCGCATGAATCCCCGAAAGACTCCGCGGTAGGCGCCGAGATCCTCATCCGAAGGGGAGCCGGCCCGGTGCTCGCAGGGGTCGGAGACGTAGAGGAGGTCGCCCCAGCAGCGGCGGCGAGGAAGGACCGGCCCGAGGTCCTGGAGAAGCGGGAGATGGGGCGAAGTGGCCGGGTGTCGGGTGGTGGCGTTCGGGGAGGGGAAGAAGCGGGTGGGGCGGCGCAGCCGCAGCAGAAGAAGAGGAGCTTCGCGAGGGTGTGCCACCGCCGCCGATGCGGGTGGCGCCGCCGGGGTGAGGTCGGAGACCATGCGGGGGGCGCGGGAGATGCAGACCTCGCGCCAGAGGACGCGGTTGGCGACGGCGCGGAGGCGGCGGGAGACGCAGGCCGCGACGCACACCAGGTGGGGGTCCCAGTTGAGCGACCGGAACACCAGCATTAGTACCCGCTCGTCCTGGAGCCCCGTGTAGTCGTCGCTTCCGCCGCCGCGCAGGAACACCGCCCCGCCCGTACCGCCGTACACTGCGCCGCCGCTGCCGGTGGTGCTCCGGCTTCTGCTGCTGCTGGGATCGCCGCTCGTGGAGGCAAAGGGGTTCGGGTGTGCTCGATCATCGCCTGTCGGGTTGTCCTCTGAATCGGATCGGATCGTGGATGCTGTCGCTGCTCTGCGGGCGGTTGGGTCGGTAGACCCGGCATATATAGCGCGCGACCCTGGGTCCGGTGCTCCTGCCGACACTGGTTCCTTTCTTAGATTTTGATTCCTCCTGGAACAATCAGACAAGTCGGATCGCACGGTTCACCAAGTCACAAATACGCCCTAGCCCTAAACCGGATTCAAGAGTTTTAAATCCGGTTGCGCTGTCTCGTTGGGATCACACTTCTTACGCAGTGTCCACGGGAAATGAATTTTTATATAAATAAATAAGAATGGCAAGGCCAAGCTTCGTCGGGCTGAGTTACGGCGCATTAAATAAGGGAAAGGCCATTCGATGTGAACCGTACGCAAAGCACATAGAAAAGGCCTGGCAATCTTGGGGAAAAACAAACTTCAAATCACCGGTTCAGATTGCATCTTTGGTGCGAAAGAATGAATATTTATCATTGGATCGTACCCCAACAGCTCTCAAAGCGTATTTATCTTGAAGCGAACATTATCCAATGGTGGATGAATTTCTTCGTGCGTACCACCGGCCTCAAATCAAAGCATGGCGTTTCCCATACCAACGCGATTCCCTTTTTTTCTTTTTTGTTTTTTTTCCGGAGCTTCTAATCTGAACCGGATCCGGTTAACCGGAGAGAATTGAATCCAAAGCCGGTTCGAGAATGGGGTCGAGGTGGAGGAAAAGGACAAAGCGTCGGCGGAGGAGGAGCAGCGGACCGGGGAGGCTTTTGTCCGATGCCGAGAAACCGCTTGACACGTGTCATCGGCTGAGTCGACGACACTTCACCGGTAGGATCTCTTCGGCATCCACCACGTGTCGGGTTTCCTTCGGTGGAAGACGCGTGTCTCGATCGCATTGCCTTGCTTCCTCCCCTGCTGCGTCAGACGCTCCCCCCGACGACTCCGTCTCTCGACACGTGTACGTCCGGAACGGGATTCCAAAATATCTCATTCCCCGCCAAAAATGTCTAACGCCATACGTGTTCTCATCTAGTTGGTGGAGTCCACGTGTCGCATCCGCCGCTCATCGGGGGTTTGGAGGAGGTTGGTGCGATCAAATTGTGCAACGTGGGTGCATCAAAACCGTACACGTATGGATGGGAGATATTCCCACCATTGGAGAACTTTACCTCGCGTCCATACTTTTATGGATTTCTTTTCCACTGATCTTATGGTAAGTTTACTTTAAAAATGGGTATTTTACTGTTTGTGTCACGCGCTTTCAGGTTCATGGTTTATGGGCACGGCGTGTTTCCCGCGTGCACGGCGGAAAAGGTGACGCAGCAGGGGAACCAGAAAAGCTAGGCTTATCATCTCATTGGTTGGCTATTGGCATCACCTCTCCTTCCCTTATAGTTCACTCGCTTTGTTCTACTCGCCTTAGGGTTTGGACCTCTTTTAGGAGTGGTTTACATGCAACAATGAAAACCATATAACATACATTAGTCTTAGCTTTGATGCACAACGCGTATCGGCTGATAAAGTTGATTGATAGGTTTTGTGTTTCTCTTGAGTTGTAAAGGAGATGTGTCATGCATCGAAGGTGAAGCCATTACGCATGTATATATTAAGGTGAGATTGCTAAGGTAGCAAATAGCAATGCAATGTTGGTTCACATCATTTGTGGAATGCATATCCCATTTCACAAATCGATCGTTAGTGTTACTCGATTAGGTTAGACTAGGTTTCCATCTATCATCAATATATGTCTCATTTGCTTAATAGGTAAAATTTTTGGCTTGGATGTAAGAATGCATCAAGTCTGGTTAGGCCTATCTCCAATCAAACCTGTTCTAGGACATCTTGCTTGTAGTCTTGTAAAATCTCAAGGTCATATGTGAAGTTTACATTTAGATAGATCTTAGCACATGATTTCATGAGATATGGTAAATTTTGATGCATCCATAATCATTAAGTGTGTCTCAATGCGCCGATTAACTATGGAATGCCATGTAGGCAAATCTGTTTTGATTCGTGAATATCTTTGACTTATTGCAAGTGTATCAAATTTGCTAACTGATGGAATTCCATATCTACTCAAGTTAGCCAAGCCAGTTGCTACCTAAGATTACATCGGTGATGGGACCTAATTATGCCGTGGGGGGATAAAGGTGTCGTTTTCCAAATCGGAGGGTCCGTAGTTGGGTACAGAAGGAAGGAGTTACATCAAATAATCAAATTGAAAAGCCTACGATTTGAGGACCCACCATGATGGGGTACGTGTCATATGGCAATGGGCTATAATGTGCAACGAGGTGTCAACTATGTGGTCGGGCTGATGGAACTTTCAAGAGTTTAGATAATTAGAGGAGAAAATTTATTATAAAAGAAGAATTAAAAGCACGGGCACCTGCCCAAGCTTCTTTTGTTTATTCCCTTGATGCAAATGGAGTGCATTAGAGGATCACCGTCTCATAAAAAAACAATATCACCACCCTTGAAATGATGTTAGAAAAGGGTGCAAGAAAACTTTAATGGAGGAGAGCTTTAAAAAAACAATATCACCACCTTGCCTCATTTGGAAGGCAACTGGATCACCGGATAGAGGAATAACCATGGACATGATGCTTCCTTTTCCAAATATGAAAAGTGGTGTAAGGTTATTAACAAGCCAAAGAGAGGTTTCTCGTCCTACTCACTTCCATTGGGTTTTTTTTTTTGATAACTTCCACTGAGGTTGATCAACCTCCACCGAGGTTGAATTCGGCCGCTTCAAACAGATTTAGATAGAATTTAAAAGCAAGATTCGTCAGACTGCATATTAAAATTTTTTAGGAAGCATAACTTTATATGTTAGAACTTTTAAGAGTCGTAACTTTCACATACAACTTCCATTTCTGATAGCCTTTTTTTTAGAAAGGATACGTCAAGCTCCAAACAATCTCTTTTTTGAGGCTATTTAGATCTTTGAGATGCTGTTCGAGCCACATACATTTCTTTGAGAGCTAATCGGACAAATTTTTTGAATTCTATCAAGTTGACTTGATGCTCTCGTAGGGCTTGAGTACCCAATTATTGTGGAGACTGTAATTATTGTTGTGGTTATTGTTTATGTTGCATCAATAGTTATTGTGGGTGTTGCATGAGTTGTTATTGCATCTCCATCATTCTCATTATGTCTGCCTGGGCAGCAGTTGATGTTGTATTGATGCTCGCATTAGCTCATGGGTACTAACTTGTTCTCCCAGCTGGATTTCAGGTTCCACAGGTGCTCTCCTGTCCCCTGGACACTGCCAATGGGTGATATGGGGTTCTCTTGCTGGTGCATGACACTAATCGATGAGAGTGGCGCATTGACTTGTAGGTTTGAGGGCTTCTACACAGTGGAGCCATCAACAAACTTGGTAGCCCTCCTGCGCACCCACACCTACTTTCTCATATCATTTCAATCCATATCCAGTAACATCAGCATACACAAATTAATCAATTCAAATTAATTAACCAAAATAAAGCTAACACATAAGCATATCTTAATCATGTATCATCCTCACTGTAAGCCAAGCAACCTACACTAATTATGTGTGTGCGTGTGTGTTTTATCAAAATGACCGCCCTGTGAAATTTCATGCAATTACCACGAAAGTACATCTCAACAATCCACTACGACCCAAATAGATTATAGAAAACAGATATATCCATCACATCTTGAAATGATTGATCCATTCATAAATTATATTTCATATAGCATCAAATTAACTATTTTATTCAATGATATTCTCAAATAATTTTTTTGTCACTTTTTAATCAGCACCGTGTGGATCCAATAACAGCTTTTTCTTTTGTCTTGGGCTAACTCCAGTGACTTTTTCTCCCCATAATGGCGCAATCAATAATGCCATATTTTTCATTTGTGATGGGGCAACTGATAATGCTACATTTTTATTAGACTAATCATGTTCACATTTTTCACTTGTGACAGGAGTAATTGATAGTGCCATATTTCTTGCCTATAACGAGACAATTAATAGTATCATATCTTTAACTATGATAAGGGTTTCTATAATATCATACTCCTGTTCGTGCCTAGCAATCCATAATTAACATGGCTAATCTAGATCTCACACTCACTCATTCATTTTAAGAATGATTATATTAAGTTATCTTTGGTTTTGGATTGAACCATGGTCATGTTTCTTGCCTGTGATGGGGCAATCAATAGTGATTGGGCAGCTGATAATAACATGACCGGTCCAAAACACCCTGTCCAATAATTCAGTCATGCAAGTCTCAAGTATTAATTAAATGTCTCAATATGCTTATATAGGGGTGGCCATCATGTCAAATCAGATCATAAATGAGTTGGATCTATATAAATCGGGGCAAAAGAAAAGCCAAACCTACATTGACCTATTTATTAAATAGGTCAGGATTTGAAACTTGCATCGTTTAATAAACAGTTTACCCGACCTGATCTACTTACTTGTTTAAATTAAATAGGTTAGATCAAATCAAGTCAACCAATTAGTTTAACTAGTTGATTTGATCTTAATAAACAAATTAGAATCAACCCTTTTAACATATTTAGCATCTGTAAATATGTTAAACCATTAGAGATCACATCAATACAGCCATATATACCAAAATAGTGGATCAAAAGATGTGGCCAAAAATCAATATTGCTTATGACAAAATTCAACATGAGAAACAGTAGATTTAACAATTTCTAAATTAGATGCATTTTTAATTGCAAATACTTAAAAACTCGTAACCGAGAGAAGGAGAAGGAAAAAAAAACTCAAACAGAGAGAGACTCATCGAAGATGGTGTTGGTGGAGTTCATGGCGATCTAGTTCATGGCGTCACTGGTGAACCACTTGCTATTGGTGAAGGCATCGTAGGATGGAGTGGTGGAGTTCCTCTGGTTGTTAGAGATGATCTCCACCTTTGTGCAGCCATATATCGATGCTCAAGTAGGTTATCCTGAGATTGACCCCAATTGTTGGACTTTCACCCTTGCCTATCATGGATCTCAGCAAGGAATCAACGAAGAAAGTAAAGAAGGAACAAGATGCAAGAAAGCTTTGGAAGAGGAAGAGGCCATTGAGAGAAAGGGAGGACTCTAGAGATAGAAGAGATTCGAAGCTTCCGTTGCCATGAGCGGCGAATGGAGATTGCCACGACCCAATCAGGACTATGGAGAGATGAGAGGTGAGAGAGAAAGGGACCCAGTCCGTTGGTCGGCATTGACCAAGAGCAAGAGGAAGAAGAAGACGTAAATTATAATGGGTTCAGTTGATAGGAAAGAGTAGGCCAAGCCTATATATCTGATGGTTGATGGAAGGCCGCCCTGACTTTGTTTTATTACTTTGCTGCCATCACAGGTGCCATTCGCTAATCATAATTCGTGATTGTGGATGCTAGGCACTACTTTTAAATTTAACTCTAACGGGTTTTAACTTTTCAAATATAAAATAGGTACCCAACTTGATCTGATTCAATTTAATTATTTAACAAATAGATTAAATAGATCAGAAGGTTAGAACCTCAACCCAATCTAAATAATCAGACATGCTATACGGGTCAATCCATTTACAAGCTGAATCCGTTTAGTCCAAACCTAAGCTTGCTTAAGATGGGTCGAATGTGAGTCAAGGTGATGGATTGAGTCGTATTTTGCCAACCTTACGATAAAACTATAGAATGAGAAGTATTATCAGTTTCTAAATATAATTTCAATTTCATAGAGTTTCTATAACATACATGTGCAACATGCTCATATATGCACGTGTATTGTTAATTTTCATGCATAATCAAGATCATTTACTTTCATATCAAAATTGCATATTCATATATCAGAAGTATACATTTACACAAGCATGCAAAAAGGACTCTTACTTCTATCAGTGACAAAAATCCAAACATGGTGCCTATTTAGTCCATGCATACTATCATTATTTAAGGGTTTGGCTGTAGAACCTTCTTCATTAGACTGCTCTTTGATTAGTAATCACACTCTTACACAAAATCAAAACTCATAAATGAAAGACAATGGTCAAAATAAAACAAGAGAGCATCAGAGAGAGAGAGAGAATTCAGCTCATGTGGCAGTACCTGGCAATCTGGAACCGATCAAATTTGCATCCAACAAAGTCAGAGATAGAGGTTCGCTCTGAGTAGGGATCACATCATGGTCCATGTCATTGATTAGGGTTGGCAAAATATAATTCGACCCATCAACTTGCCTACATTTGACCCATCTTAAGTAGATTTGGATTTGGCCTAAATATGTTCAGATCATAAATGAATCAACCCGTTTAACTTGTTTAATTATTTGAATTGGATTTGGATTTTGATCTTCTAACTTGTTTAACCTATTTAACTCGTTTATTAAATAGACCAGGCTAGGTTAGGTATTTGTTTAATATTTGTCCGTCTAAAATAAGCTTGCCTAAAGCCCACTATCACGCCTTGGAGTCCCATTTAAAATTTGAAACTAGCACGCATATTGATGTACATGTGATCATGGATTTGGAGTCGCGACTTTAATCCAGAGTCTTCAATTTCTTTCTCTTATTGTTTGCCTTTTTTTTTTTGGTTAGGGTTTTAAGAGTCGGTTTCAGGAGAGGGAGAGGTACTGGAGAGATGATGGCAGCATCGGAACTGAGCCAAAGAGGTTGTTGTAATTGAGATCTAATTGGAGGAATGGTGCCCATCAAGAAGGTTGGGATAGAGCCTTAGATCCCTTCTCTTGTTCTCTACCTTTTTTTGTTGGTTAGGGTTTCAAGAGCCAGTTCAAGGAGAGGGAGAGGTATCAAAGGGACGACAGTAGTGCCAGAATTAAGCCATAGAGGTCTTGCGATTCAATTGGAGGAGCAGCACTCCATCGAAGGCTAGGATGGAGCCAGAGAAGAAGTTCTTATTGAGGACGATGAAGCAGAGGTCAGAGCAAAGAGAGAGGGCACCTAGGATGGAGCTGATGACACGATTGGAGATGAGGGAGAGCTCGGCTAGGGTGGAGAGGTAGCTGAGAGTGAGGTTGAGGTGACCGAAGAGGTCAAGAAATTTGAAGCAGGGGTCACCGAGGGTTAGGGCGACAACGTGATCACTAGAGCAGAAGACCCCTCCAAAGCTGCAGGGATTATCAATAAAGTCTCTACTTTTCTACTTATTAGGCTTATTCTTTTCTTCTCTACTTTTTTTTTCTTATTTTTTTATATGAATGAATGCTTCCTCAGAGATAATAATTAAAATGGGTTAGATTAGATTAGGTAAATATGTTGTCTATTTAATAAATAGGTTAAATAGTTAGGGTCAGATAACCTATTTATTAAATAGGTCAGATTTTGAAATTCGAACCCGTCGTATTTGAAAATAGGTCAGATTTAGATATGGACTTGTCTGACTCGAACTAGATCTGATCCGACCCGACTCGATTCCCGCCATACCATTGATTACCTAATCTATTGAGGCCTGATGAGGATCAATGATCAAACAGTGGAGATAGCATTTGGGAGGGAAAGAGAGAGAGAGAGAAGGAGAGAAAGATATGAGGGATGGAGAAGAGGGTCCTTGAGACTCTCCATCATAATATGTGACATGGCCATAGGGATGTTGGTAAGTTTGATGGAAGAGGAAGAAAGAGAGTGAAAGAGCCAAGCTCGACTCTGACACAATAGTACTAGGGAATTCGGAGGGCCAATCGTGGTGGTGACCTATCGGATTAGTTGCCGAGGATAGGCTAGAGCTTAGTTGTGGAGGAAGATAGGAAGATGACAAAATGGAGGAGGATGAGGAGAAACAATGTTGGATAGCTCAAGGGTTTGGCTCAAATCAATAATCATCAAGTAGTGAGGTTGGGTCACCTTGCTAGCACCAGGACAGCCAAATTTGCTATCAAAATGGCATTCAACCAAAGGAATAGGGGACGCCCTATCTTGGAATAGGGCTTTTCAAGATTGGATCAGGATCAATCGCTGGCCTAGTGGTAGGATCTAGCAAGTACACTTCATGAGTAGCTCATAAGAAGGATCTAAGAGCTAGAGGAGAATAAAGGCCAGAGAAGAGAGGAAAATTACTTGGCTCAAACAAAGGCTTGATTCTTGAAACATAGGAGGAAGGTGGCTTTGATCACTTTGGATTCTAGCAAATAGAAGGGCTAGCTATCACAATCGAGGTATGAGAGGCCAGGCTGGCGAGGTGGGGATCTCAAGGATTAAGGCGGTCGTGGAGACAGTTCAAGAGATGAGAGAAGAAAATATTGGAAGATCACAAGGTTTCTAGATATTTTTGCACATTCTCACTGGCTAGTTCGTGATACCAACTGACCCAAGATCCTCCTAAAGAGGCTTCAATTTTTCTCGCCCAACTATAGATATCACACGCTCGGCTAGCCTCCGAACCCCTCCTAGTCGACAAATCTGCCAGGTTGACTCACCAAACTCAATTGAGTTGAGGTAGAGTTCAAGATTGTATTGAGGGGCAAGACAAGTTCGAATGTCATATAATCTTTTAAGTTGCTCTTCCATGTACAATGTAAAAAAATTTTTCAAATTTTTTATATATATAGGCCCCCCTAAATTTTTTTCAATATATATATATATATATTACATCATGAGTAGGACGCCGCTTCCCCAAAACTTCTTCAGAATCTCCACTAAGTTAGAAAAGTGGATAACTAAACAAGGACCACTAGAGAAAGGGGGGACCGCCAAGCATTGATCTGATGACTTATAATAAAATATAATATATTATAATTTGAGAATTGAGAAAGCCAAGAGGCAAAGGGATTTGCAGCCCTGCAGGGGTTCTAAAAAGAGAATGAACCCCACAATATATATATAT
>KE504721.1:349465-374449 GCA_000441515.1 Elaeis oleifera
TCTCCATTCTTGTTGAGGCAGAGAACTGACTTGAGCGTCGAAGGGTCTTGCCGGAGCAACCCCAACTCTGGTTTAGACTTCCTTTTGCAGGTCCCGACGGCGACTGCGGCACCCTCGACTCCAGCATCTCCGACGCCGGCGGATTTTTGCACCAACAGTGCTAATATAACGTTATACTGTCATATTATAAAGAAATACTGTACTAATATAATATAATAAAATAATATTATATTTTATAAAGAAATATTGTACTAATATAATATAATACTACCTTATTATAAAGAATATTGTCTTATTGTATAAAGATATAAAAATAATTTCTACCAAAAATGAAGAGTTATTTTTAATTTATGTTTGAAATAGAGAGTTATTTTTACATAAAACTTAACTGAAGAGCTATTTTAAATTAAAGTAGAACTAAAATTTATCCCTAATTCTCTATTTTTCTTCTCTTTTTTAGTTCCCTCCTCTTTCTTTCTCTCTTTTTCTTTGTTTCTCTCCTTTCCAAACCAAACCAGCAGCTTCTCAAAGAAAAATAGAGGGAAGGAGGGGTGGGGTTGGTGGTGGTCAGAGACCAAGGCGATCGAGAGTGGTGGTGCAACAGCGACGACGATGGGGTGTGGCCGGCGGGTTGATTCTAATAGGTATGCTTTTCAAAAATAGAGAGATGAGAAGATTTGGGAGAAAGAGGATCTGTGAGAGACAGCGGCTTGATCGCAGCAAATTGGTGGCTGCCGGAGGTGAGAAAGAAGGGAGTGGGAAGCTTTGGTGGTGGATCAACTAAGAGGAGGCGTGGTGGGATTTAAGAGGAAGAGACGGAAGGGGATAAACTCGATTGTTGTTGGATAAGGCTGGACTTCACCGACGTATCCCATCCAATGACCTCCAGATGATCTGCATGACGTTTATCCGGCCGTGCAGCAGCCTTTTCTTCTTCCATAGATGAGGATTGGCACGGGATTAAGTTTCCCTGTTCACTCTTCTTCTTCTTCTTCTTCTTCTTCTTTGCATGTTGAACCGGGTCTGTTTCGACTGAGAACTGGACCGGTTCTCACAATTAAATTATAATTTATAATTTAATTCTCATGCATTGCAGGGCCCTTTTGCCTGTTCCCTTCTAACTATTTCATTCTCCTCTCAAAAGAAGCAAGCTTTCATTCTAACCCAAAAAAAAAAAATGGAAGCAAGCTTATACGCAATAATGAGGATGTGTCTTGTGTTTTATCAAAATTACCAATCCCACTGTCTCCCAGATTCTCACATAGTTTCATATTTGACACTGATACTGAATTTAGTTGTAAGACCTTAGATTCATTGATTTCACCTTCTTTGCCACCCAAGCCATTCCGACCAATCCACTTCAGCCACCTACACCATCAATTTTGTCCATCTATCTTATACAAGACCCAAAATGATTCAGTTTTATCCATTAAATCAGCTGCCCAAACTTGATAAATATCTCCTTAACTCACGCAAATGAAAAGAAAAAATTGAAAATTTAGTGAAGATTCTAATCAAATGAAGACGCACTTCTCTTCTTCTTCCTGATATTCATCAGATCTTAATGAGAAGAAAACTTGAAAACTTGGGATGCGTTTGGTTATATTTTTGATTTTGATTTGTACTTCTAACGGTATTATTATTTTTTCTTTTTTTAGAAGAAAACAAAAAAGCAAAAGTATGTTTGGTTACGCCTCATTTGGCCTCATGTGCATACCTTCCACGACGTGCGTTGCCTCCTCCAACCGCCCAGCTCGGCCAAGCAAATCCACCACACATCCATAGTGCTCAACCCTCACAGGAATGTCATAAGCTTTCTTCATGAGATCATAGTACATGAAACCTTCATCTACCAAACCTGCATGGCTGCAGGCAGCAAGCACACCCGCAAAACTGACACCATCGGGCTCAAACCCTGCCCTCTGCATCATATCAAAGTGCTCAAGAGCCTCCCTGCAGCACCCATTGATTGCAATCACTGAATTCCATGAAACCACAGTTCTGTTAGGCATTCGTTCAAACAGTTGATGAGCAAAATTTCATGAAACCATCGATCACTGCCGTCCAAGACACCCTGTCCCTTTTGGCATTTCGTTAAACATAGAGATAGCCTGATCAACATCGCCATTCCTCATGTACTCGGCGATCATAGTGTTGCAAGAGACCAAGTTCCTAATGGGCATTCGCTCGAACACTCCGCGGGCCAGATCCGCCTGTCCGCACTTCGCATACATGTCGACGAGAGCAATGGCGAGGACAGGCGGCTCGTGATCGCCGCCGCAGCGGCCGGGGTGGGCGGCACTTGAGGGCGTGGGCGTGGAGGGCGCGGCCCAGAGGTAGGGCGTAGGGGGACGACGGGAAGTCGGCGCAGGCGGAGAGGAGGGTGACGAGCGTGACATGGTTGGGTTGGATGCCGGTGGCAAGCATGCGAGAGAAAGCAGCGGCCGCGTCGGGTAGAAGGCTGCGCCGGGCGAGACGGGCGATGAAAGTGGTCCACGAGACGACGTCTCGTGGGGGAATCGGTTGTGTTCGACCAACGGAAGAGAGACGAAGGGACTTTGGAGAGGAGAGAAGAAGCAAAAGCAATTTTAGGAAGCAAAAAAATTTGCATTCCACGTAAAGCAAATATTTAAATTTTTAAATTTTTGATTTTCATTTTTATTTTTGAATTGTCATCAAATACTATTTTTGATTTTATTTTAAAATTAAAAAAAATTAGGACTGACCAAATGCACCCTTAGTTAAGATCCCAGTCATTCCCTTCTTCCTCTTCCCATCAGACCTTTTAGAACCCATTTCCACCATTTGAGCACCGTTCAATGTTCAGATTCAACATGCTACATGCTTCCACACCCTTTCTCTAAACCATTACAAGCCATCCATCAAGGATATCAGGAAGGAGCAAGAAGAATTTGCTCCCCTTACTTGAGAGATGTCTACTATAGCTCCAATGAAGATCTCATTTAAGCAGTGGAAGCACCTGGAGGAACCGGCTTCCTTTTTTTATATTAGCACATGAGGATGGCCGCTGAAATGGAGGTGACAAAAATTAAGAGGAGGAAATTCTTTATATAGATCATAGGTCTTGTGATGCAAGAAAGACGAGCGTTTGCAAGAACTGGCTTTGTTTTTGGAAACTCGGATGATTCAAATTAAATGAGAAAAGGTACATTCGTAGGAGTCAGAAAATAAAATATTGTAAAACTGAATAGAAAGAAACTTACTTAAAAAAAACTAGGATCATGTTTTCTTAGTTCAAATTAATCCTGATTTTACAATTGGAAATATTAAGAGAAGGAAATCTTTCCTTTTATACAAGTCATGGGCCTTGGACTTGCAAGAAAGAAAATTAGGGTATTTTTAAACTGAGGTCAGATTTTATTAGACTAAATTAAGCTCGATTCTTTTAAATGGGAAGGGGATTTGTATTAACACAACCAGCACATCTTAAGATTTGTAAGCTATGTATATCTAGAAGCTATAACAGAAACCAAAAATAAACATCAATGTCAGTTATGTGCAATTTGAGAATGTTATGAAGTTGAACATATATATAAATATGAGGAATCAAAGCACCAAGTCCAAGTTTCGGCATGGTGTTTATATGACAATAATAGAGCAATGAAAATTTTAGCATGCATTGACTGTTTAGATATGCTTCTTTATACGATTACTAGAAAACTATTTGTGCTAACAAAGGCATAGATTTTTCTAATTTGAGTCTTAACCAAAAAAAAAAAAAGATAAGACTTAAATTAGCCAAATCTAAGCCAATTATGTAATCATCAATCTGATAGGTGTATATAAACATGCATAATGCACTAAGAAAGCATCTATTATCAAAATATGCATGATATATGGGCACTCAAATTTTACATTTCTTAAATCCCTCAAAAAATTACACTTGCGTGATATATACTGGCTCATGCATAATGTACTAATAAAAGCATCTATGTTCAACATATGCACGACATGCGGGGTTCAAAATTTCTTAATTCCCAAAAAAAATTACATGTGTTGCAAATGGTCCATTCTATTTACATGATATATATTGCCTGTATATTTTTGAGTGCTGGACCTATAAGAGGGCTCTAAGGAGTAAGGTGCTACCTAACTATGTTAAAAGTTCTTAACTAAGATATTCCAAATTAACATAACTGGACTGAATATTATTTTGAGAAAAAATCAAGCAATTTTATGAACCAAGTATAGTAAGTAGGCAATAATCTCAATCTCAATCATGCACTCAGGCCTACCTTCCATCCAATCTACATGAAGTTATGGATTCTTGGAGGACCTTGGTAGTAATAGTTTTGCAGACAATATATTGGCGCATTTCACATTCCCATCTTGAAGCTTCTTTGTGTCGTTTGATATTATATATTCCATAGAACAATGGAATAATATCTTTTAGCATAAATTGTCCGTGAGATATCTTCTTGCAAAAGGCATTGTACTCTAATATTCTTCTTTAAACTTCGGTTTCCAAATTGGTATCAGCCACTGGTGCAAAGTATTTCTGGCACCGAATGGTACACTAAAAGTAATTAGGGATGTTGCTGTTGGAGTAAAGGTTCATACATCAAAAAATGAACCTTTTCGACCAGCTTTATGCCCGTGTTGTAGCTGGCCAGGTAGCCTGCAATGCATGCAAGATGATTCAAGACAAGATGGTACATCACCTCAAGAACCAAACCAAGCTGATTGATGTCATCAGGTTAGCTCGGTAGGTGTTTTAATGTTAACTCATTTAATTTCAACTTTTGTTTAAAAAACTTATTCATTGGCTTGACTTTGACCAAAGAGGTGGTTCCACCTAATTAACCCAAATCTTATTGATTTATATTATACAGTATTTATCTAACATTTGGAGGTAAAGCGCGTAATCTCATAGTTTATTATTATACCATACACTAATGCTTATCTTAGTTTTGGTTTTGTTCAATAAAATATTAGATTCTCTTCTCTCTTCTCTCTCTCTCTATAGTATGTTATGTCTAAGATCAACTGTTCATATCTTGGATTTTGTTATTGTATGTTACTGGTGACTAGATTATCAAGTATAGTCCCTGTACATGCCCAACATGTAAAGTATTTTCTAGATCATTTTTCTTTTCAAATTCTTATTATTTACTAATTACTATTTATTCTTAATAGATTTTATTATAGCAAAAAAGATTTATTAAATATAATTAATAAATCATAATACTAAAATTATTTAGTAATTTTTAAATAATTTACAAAATGATCTCAACCAATCTGATTTTGTTTGTGTTGCTGCCAATCTCCAATGAGATGGTCGGTGATGAGTCGAGTTGTAGTGACTGAGTATTGAACCGCAGAAAATCTGCAAAAAAAAGTTCTCTTGTTGAAAGTTGTCCGACGGAGGATTCTCCGATGCCTAAGTTAGCCAGAGAAAGAGAACAGTATAAAGCCAAAAAATGAGAGCCCAAAAGCTTATAAGTAGTCCAACTTGATCTCCTGTGGCTTACCACTTTATATAGAGCAAGAAAAGTCATTATTCTGTAACTCCCATCTCCGAATATTCGAAACGTGGGAGTTATGACGTTTACTAGGCGATTACCTCATTAACTACCATTAAGGTCAAGTAATGAGCCGCTCGTAGGTGACTATCATGCCCCACGATCACGTGTAGTTAATGCTCATATCGGATAACCGTTTTTGATCTCCAAATCTGCAGGATTTAAATAGTCAATATGGTGCCGAGAATGTCGTCGGTCAGGTGCCGACTATATGTCGAATGTTGTCAGTCAGATGTTGATCACATATCGAATCAAGTCGGTCAAATACTGACTTTGTCAGGTCTCGTCGATCTAAGTCAGCTTGATCCATGACATAGCATGCTTAATCAGTGCGGAGATGAGAAAGAGAAATAGTCATCGCGTACTTAGTCGGTAGGGAGGCGGGGATTAGGGATAATCAGCTAGGTGATGAGAATCTACCCCAACACTTACCCTCTACTCCTGAGTTCGATTTTATAACTTTAATTGGGTGAGAGAAGTTAATTGTCATATGGATTCGAATTGCTTTTCTCGATGATCTTCATTTATTGTTGCCCCGGAAGCTGTGTCCAGCTGTTTTGTTGTTTCGTGGATCGAGATGTTATTTCGTCGTTTCATAAGATGTGCGGCGGCTCTATCGCATCATAGGTTGTGCAGTAATTAATACCGTGAATCATTTGAAGCGACCTTCCATAATGATTCCAGAAGATTGGACGGTTCTATAATGCTTCGTCGACCAACCCGAGTAGTCCATATGTCAGTCGGTCATTAGTTTGGTTCGTTGTTGTAAGGATCTGACTTATTTGGTGTAATCTCAATGGTGGTGCTTCAAAAAATCAGAAAATGATTGACTGAGATTACTGTCATGTGTTGAAATCTTCGAGGTCACGACTTTCCGCATTGATCATAGCCGTTGAGTGATTCTATAAATAGGAGTTATTTTTTCCTCAGATATTCTTCCGACTCCAGAGCCTTCACCTCCAGCCCAGAGTTTCCATCCTTAGCTAAGTATAAGATTCATCTCCCTGGGGTGTCTAAGGCTCTTTCATCATCGGCCTTCTCCTTCCTCGTTAGTTTCTCTATCGTTGTCGGTCCCTCCTTCATTATTATTGGTTGTTTCCTAAGGTTAAACTTCTTTCTCTCCTCTTTTTAGGTTTTACCTTCTTCTCTTTCAGTTTTTGCCTTAGAAATGGCTTTACCTAGTAGAGAGTCCAAAGATGAGAACATGGTGGGAGACTAAAGTTCTCGGACTCCAATTGTCTAGAGGGAGACCGAGGATGTTCCTCAAGATGATCCTGAAGATATCTCTTCTTGCCAGGATTGGTCTGATCGTGAAGAGTTGGATGAACAGCTATCTCTCGAGAATCTTTTTGGACCTCTTCATGAGAGGTCCGAATTATCTGAGGTCGATATTGAACGGCTAAAATATTATTATCACATCCCTAGTCGATATCGGTTGATGACATCCGGTGAAGATGGTCGGGTTGTCTACCCTTCGGACGGCTATATTGCCGTCTATAAGGAGTTCCTTCGCTCAGGACTCTGATTTCTTGTACATTCTTTTCTTACAAATATTTTTGATCTGTATGAGGTAGTTCCTGCCCAACTCACCCCAACTCTATGAGGATTTTGTCTTCTTTTGTTGTTTTTTGTCGTTTTCTTCATTTTGAGCCATGAATTTTTCTTTTTCGCACTCTTTTTATGTTGAAAAAATATCCTCAAAAATGAGGATGGTGATTTTTCAGTCCCTAATATCATCATCAGTTTATTACCAAACTTTCTTCTTCTATCCACGAATGGAAGAACAAATTCTCTTATGCAGCCGCCGACCACCTCTGGGCTTTGATTGGATTTTGGAGTACATCCAATCTTTCTCCAAATAAAAATGAAGTAGTCCTAAAAGAAGATCAGACTGTTCAGCATCTAGGTTCTCCCACAATGGGAGCTCCTCGAGGAGCGGTTGTTGTACGATGTCAGAATAAGCTCAACCAGTCACTTGGGTAGATTTCCTTTTGTGTGTCCTTGGAGCCTTTTTCATCGTTTCTCTTTTTTGTTGTGGACTAACTCTTTCTTTGTCTTTGACTTATAGGCATGAGAATCTCGACTGAGTCCATCCATCATGCCGTTAAGAAGAGGCCAAGTTTCGGGCCTGGTGGACCTTGTCAGGATTTATCGAAGAAATCAAGGGAAGAACCCTCCCCTCAGGTGTCGAGGAGTACACAACCACCATCGCCGTCTCGACCTCCGTCGAAGCAATCTTCACCGCCACCTCCCACTCCAGTTGTCATTGTTGATGATGATGTTGTCATCATCGTGGCTCCGACTAGACTTATTAGCATGGTCCAAGCCTTGCCGGTTCAAGGCGAGTCAGGTGGCGATCGAGCAACTGATCGAGGAGATGTCGATCATAGGAAGGCTCCAATGCCTCCCACCTTCACTGCTGACTATGGTCCCTTGGATTCTTTCGGAGAGGCCTACATTACCCTTGGGATGCGCATCAAAATAACTAATAGAGCACTCCAAGATCGTCGACTCATCGGAGAGTTGATGAAGATGGTGATGCTGCCTGTCGATTGGGAAGAAAGGAAGACCCGTCCAATTACGGAGATCATCTCGGGTTCTTACACGTCGTTGATGTCGGTAAGTTTTCACCTTTCTTTCTCGATGAATTATCTTTCTTTTGCTGAGTAGTTGCATCCGCCGAGTAGGTAACTTAATAAAAAAATTTTTATAGTTAGCACACGATGTGATAATTTTGTATGAGGGGTTGACCGCCTTTGGACGGCTCAACTTTCATCTTGAAGACAAGTCTCAGATTGCAAATGCTTGGGCCAAAGTTGCCGAGAAACTTCTTCATGCTATCAAAGAGGAGGAGAAGAAGTACTAGGAGAAGATTGCTCAGCTAGAGATTGAGTTGGTATCTTCTCGGGACAAGGCCGCCAGCTTGGAGTCCCAGTAGAAGAAGAATAAAGAAGAGTCGGACATGCTGAGGGCCGACTTTCAGAAGAAGATGGAGTCGGTAGAAGCTGCCCTTAATGAGGAGAAGGGCAAAAGACAAGAGGCTGAGAAAGCCATCCAAGAACTGAAGGATAAGCTATTGGCGGTAGAGATTTGGGCCCAAGAAGCAGGTTCTCAAGCACTGGCCAAGTTTCGGGAATCCTAGGAGTACAAGGACGAAATCACAGAGGGCTCCACGGCTGCCTACTGACTTGGGTTCGAGGACTGCATGAAGGCCATCGGTTGTATGCTGTCGAAGTTGGACCTAAGCAGAATGCAACCGAAGAATGCTCCCAAAGAAGAAGGCTCCCAGAGCGATGAGGAAACAGGCGACGTGGAAGATCGTCCTCCAACTCCATAAATTTTGTTTTGCCTTCTACTTATATCTTTGCTTTTATATCTCAGCTATGTACCGAACTTCTTCTTGTAATAAAATAATCTTCTTTTTCAATTCTAACTTGTGCATGCTTGCAAACTTTTTCTTTTCACTCACTTGTCTCGATGAAATGACCAAGTAAGATAGTTGGTAAGATAAAATAAGATAGTCGGTAGGAAGTTGCAAATCCATAACTAAGAAGATAGATTTAAAAAAAAATTTAAGTCAAGTAGTCGATTTTTGTAGATCATCTTGTCAAATTTGAAACATAATCATCGAATCGGAACATCATCATAGATCATTTTGTCGAATTAGAACATAGTCGTAGATCATTCCATCGAATTAAAATATAGTCGGCTAGAAAAAATTTTTCTAGTTTATTTCAAACCATTCGATCCTCAGTCAGTCGGGTGAAAGCTGACTAACTACTTTAGCTAATCGAGCATTAGCTTTTATTTGTTTTTCGTTAATCAGGTGTCAGTAAAATAACATTTCATCAGATACTAGCTGATGATGCAATTATATAGCCGGTTATCAAGCGACCATGTTATTTAGTGAATTTTCAAATATTTGAACTAGTTGGCATAGAATTGTAGAGAAAAAATTTTAATTATAAGGTAATCTTACTGGTAGTACATTTGTAGATTCTCGACATTCCAAGTTCGAAAAATTTTTATGCCATCCAAGTTTTTGATTTTGTATGCCTCTGATCGTAGAATTGCTGAGATTTTATAGGGACCTTCTCAATTTGGAGATAGTTTTCTTATTCGATCAGTTTGGAGACTTCAGCTCTTCTGAGGATAAGATCTCCTACTCGAAAGATCTTGGGCTTGACTCAAAAATTATAATACCAGACTATCCTTTGCTAATAGGATGCTATTCTTAGTTGAGCTTATCTCCAAGTTTCATCAAGCAAGTCTAGATTAGCTCGTTGTTTGTTTGAATTGATCGATTCGTCGTCGTGTTCTATGCGAGTTGAAGGTAGGCTGATTTTCATCGAGATCATGGCTTCTATTTCGAATGCCAATTTGAAAGGAGTTTTTCCAATTAGGATCCAAGGAGTTGTTCGGTAAGACCATAGGACACTGTAGAGTTCATTGGCCTAATTTTCTTTAATTTGTCCTAATCTTATTTTCAAGCCTTGTAGTATTGTCCTGTTGGTCACCTCAACTTCTATATTAGATTGTAGATGTCCAATCGATGTGAGTTTATAGATAATGTGATATTTCGCAAAAAACTCTTCAAACATGATATTGTTGAATTGTCAGTCGTTGTCGGTGATGATTACTTGGGATAGACCAAATCAACAGATGATAGAACTTTATAAAAAATCAATAGTCTCCTTTTCGTTATTTGCATCAATGATTCAGCTTCCACCCACTTTTTGAAATAGTCGATGGCCACAATGATGATTTTTTTTGTCCACTGGCGGACGGAAAGAATCGAGTATGCCAACTTTTCATAGGTCAAATGGCCAGAATGCTGAAATGGTCGTCAGATGACTCGACGAAAGTCTTTGGATGTTGGTGAACCTTTGATATTGGTTGTATTTCTA
The DNA here is from genome assembly GCA_000441515.1 of Elaeis oleifera. Classification (NCBI taxonomy): domain Eukaryota; kingdom Viridiplantae; phylum Streptophyta; class Magnoliopsida; order Arecales; family Arecaceae; genus Elaeis; species Elaeis oleifera. Next base: position 359,916 of record KE504721.1, read on the forward strand.
CACTAAGTCGATAGTATCCTTCTGCATTGTCGGCTAATAATATCCTTATCGGAGAATTTTGTAAGATAACAACTTACCCCTCAAGTAGTTACAAGAAATGCCTTCGTGCACTCTTGAAGAGCATAGTCAACTTCGAAAGGATGAAGCTACTTGAGCAAGGGCAGAGATATTGATCTTCGATAAAGTTGATTGTCGATCAGTGCATACTGAGCCGCCAATCTCCTCACCTGATGTGCTTCAATATAATCAACCGGCAAGATTTCGCCAATTAAAACTTGACGAATGAGCTGATCCAGCTTGGTTCTTGACCAACTTGGACTTGGTGCACTTCTTCTTCGGAGTTGATACTTAGATTCTCCAGATGCTTGATGAAGATTTTTTCTAATTTGCTGCATCCAAAGGTTGCAAGTTGAGACAAAGAATCAACTCAAATATTTTTTGAGAGAGAAATATGGAAGATCTCAAAATAGTCGAAGCTTTCTTGAAGAGATCTAAGCTTCTGGAGATACTTAAGTAAGACTGGGTCTCTGGCCTCATATTCTTCTCAAGATTGTCTGACAACCAATTGAGAGTCGGTGAATACTTTTAGTCATTTTACACCAAAATTTTTGGCTATCTTCAGTTCTGCTATCAATGCTTCATACTCGATTTGATTGTTAGAGGTCTTGAAAGCAAACCAAAGAGCATATTCGGTCACCATTCCATCGATGCTAGTTAAAATGAGACACGCGTCACATCTTTGGACATTTGAAGCTCCATCCACATGTAGAATTCATGCTGGCTCCAAAGTCTCTTCTTGAGATTGATCCTCGATTTGGCTATCGTCGGTTGGCATGCATTCGACAATAAAGTCAGCGAGTATCTGAACCTTCATCAAGAATCATGAGATATAAAAAAGGTCAAACTCACTGAGTTCGACTGTCCTTTTGACCATTCTCTCCGAAGTATCTGATCGTTGGAGTAATATTCTTAGGGAGAGATCATTTAAGATTTTTACTGAATGGGCTTGAAAGTAAGGACGTAGTGGTCGAATAGTTGTGATAATTGTGAAGACAATCTTTTCAATCCAAGAATATCTTATTCGGCCCATGCAAGACCCGATTTATATACTAGATGGATTTCTGTATTTATTTCTTCTCGAACTAACATCGAGCTGACAACTTCAGATGTTGTAACCAATACACGAACAACTCCTTGCCTGTATTTGGCTTTGTCAAGAGTGGAGGAGAACTTAGATATTGCTTCAAGTCATCGAAAGTTTTCTGACATTCTTCTATCCAAGTGAAGTCTTTCATCTATTTGAGAATTTTGAAGAAGAGGAGGCATCGTTCTGCAAACTTAGAAATAAATCGACTGAGGAACGCAATGCGTCCTGCCAACTTTTGAATATTCCATCGAGAAGTTGGAGGCTTCATGTCGAGAACAGATTTAATCATCTCGAGATTAGCCTCAATGCCTCACCTTGTCACCATGAAATCAAAAATTTTTTGAGGTCATTCCGAAGGTGCACTTAGTTGGGTTCAACTTCATTTGATATCTCCTTAAGGCATCGAAAGCTTTCGCTAGGTCGTCAATATAGAGAGAAGCTTCATTGCTCTTTACAAGCATGTTATCGACGTAGACTTTTATGTTGCGATCGATTTAATTTTGAAGACTTTATTGACCAACCTTTGATATATAGCTCTGGTATTTTTGAGACTGAAAGGCATGATTTTGTAGTAGTACAAGCCTTTGTCGGTAATGAACGCTTTCTTCTCCTCATCCTCATATGTCATTCGAATTTGATTGTACCCAAAGAAGGCATCCATAAAACTCAGCAGCTAAAAATAGTGTCGACTAGTTGATCAATTCGAGAAATAAAAGCTATCTTTTGGATAAGTTTTATTCAAATCGATGTAGTCGATGCATATCCTCCACTTGTCATTAGCTTTCTTGACCATCATGATATTCGTGAGTCAATTAGGATAGGTTACCTCATGAATGAAGTGGCTGCTAGCAACTTATCGACTTCTTCATTGATGGCCTTCTATCGCTCAGGAGCGAAACTTTTTTTCTTTGTCTCATCGACTTGTGCTTGGCCTCGATATTTAGTCGGTGGATAATCACATCAGGGGGATGCCCGGCATGTCGGATGCACACTAGGCAAAAATATTAGCATTTTCTTTCAGGAAGGTGATAAGCTTTTTCTGTAGATCGTCGTCCAACAAAGATTCGATCTAGATGATTTTAGTTGGGTCTTCACCATTGAGGGGCACTGAAGTAAGTTGCTCTACAAATTTTCTCTAACTTTCTTCTTCTCTCTGGTCCAGTTCGTTGATGGGAAGAGTTTCAGTTGGCTTCTTTCTTTTGATCATAGTTAAGTAACATTATCAGGCCAACTATTGATCTCCTTTCATTTCACTAGTTTCATTCTTCGTCAGAAAGCATACGAGCAAATGATATGTTGAAATAATTGCTTGAAGCGCATTTAGTCCAAGCCGTCCCAATATTACATCATAGGCTGAAGGAATCCAGACTATGAGGAAGTTAAGTCGCATGATTGATTGCTGAGGTTGTTGTCCGGCAATGACAAAGAGTTCTATCTCTCCTTCTATTTTGATCGAGTTGTCAGTAAATTTGATTAAAACATGTTAACTAGTTTTAGTTGATTAGTAGAAAGTTACATTCGAGAAAAAACATCACAGAATAGCATATCAGCAGAGTTTTCATTATCAACAAGACATCATTTTATATCGTAGTTAGCTATTGTTATAGATACAACAATAGCATCATTATGAGAAATTTGGACTCCTCGTAGATCTTTCTCAGAAAAATGATATTGTCGTTTCCCTGTTGATATTTTGAGGAGCTTTTCGAGTCATCTACCCCCCTAGTCTTGGTCTTGTCGAGATCATGTTGATCACGTCCGTTGTCGGTTGGACGTGAGTTTCTTCCTTGGGGTGCTGCAGTGGTTGAAGATCCGCAGACAGCTACACAGATCGATCCCGCAGGTACTTTCTGAGATATCTCCATCTAATTAGAGCTTCTATCTTATTCTTGAACTGGATGCACTGTTCGATATCATGATCATGGTCATGATGAAACTGACATTAATGTTTTCTGTTGCAAGATGTCGGCCATGACTTCATCGACTAAGGTCATCGAAGATAATTCTCTCCTTCTATCTCCATGAGGATCTACGTGCAAGAAGTAGTAAAAGGGGTGTAAAAGTCATACCTACTGTCGAAGTTTTTTGGCTTCAGACTTGGTCGGAGAGATGGAGCCTCTCTCTTAGCATGGGTTCGGTTGGGTCTCATGGAGATTCCACCTTTCATCTTCTTCTAACCTTTGCCTTCAGATTGACATCGGTCGGTTGCACCCTCCTCGACGTGAATATATTTTTATGCATATTCGAGGAGTTCGGTGTAGGATCGGAGAAACGTCATATCCAGAGAATAGATAAATCTGGAGCTTCGCAACCCCTCTTCATGGTCGTGATGGCCATTGATTCATTGAGGTCCCGGACCTCCAACGTGGCGGCTTTGAATGCACCATAAAATCTCGTAGAGATTCTCCATCTTGCTGTCTGATGGAGAAGAGATTGTTAGAAGTTTGTGGCATCTTTCTGTTGGTACTGAAGTGCACCACAAAAGTTATTCAAATTGCTTGAATGAATGGATACTCTCCGGTTGAAGTCCGGAGTATCAAGTTCAAGCAGTTTCCGAAGAGTAACCGAAAAACAACATAAAAGAGGGCATCGGTTGCCCCTAGAGAAGCATGAGAGTCTTATAGCTCTCAAGATGGTCGAGTGGGTTGGTGGAGCCATTGTATCACTTGATCTGTAGCATCTTAAACCTACTGAAAATTGACTCGTTCAAAATTTATCGGGAGAAAGGCAGATGAGTATTGATGTCGAATTCATCGGTAGGATCTCGATTATTGATTTGGAGCTAATCCAACTGGCGATCAAGCTCCCTCAGCTTACAGTCGTATTCATCCAACCATCTCCGAGGCTCATCGGGATACTGGGAATATCCTGCCGTAGAGCCTTCCCTAGAAGAACTTGATGTAGACCATGGTCTCTTCCCCTTTTGTGAGACTTATCGAAGGGAAGAGATCGGTGATCTTTAGAGTAAGCAAGTGGAGCGCATTAGGAGACAGGGCGAGGTGAGTGCCAGACGGGTCGATGACTCGTCCGATGAGAATATCGAGTCGAGTGGCGGGATGGAGAACAGGGCCGGTGGTTGTGCTTGGAGGGCACATCCCATGGCACCAGCCCCTCCGGCCATCGTTGCTGCTGCTGCTACTATTGCTGCTCCGCAGTCTGGTGGAGACTGTGGACAGCCTCCGTCAGCATCTTCACTTGCTACACCAGGATAGCAAATTATTATTAGTTCGTGGTGACTACTGATCGTGAAGCATTGGGCTCTGCGAGGGTTGTCAGAAGTGCTTCACGGTGCAATGAACATCGAGTGAAACTGGTGGAAGCATTCTATGCTCTTGTCTTGGTCGTTGTGATTCTTGTGGAAGGAATTTCTCCTTCCTTTACCTAGTGTGCCAAACTATTGCTATCAATCTCCGATGAGATAATCAGCGATTAACCGAGTTGTAGCTCCTAAGTATTGAACTGCAAGAAACTTGCAAAAGAAGTCTTCTTGTCGGAAGTTGTTCGGTGGGGACCCTCCGATGCATAAGTTAGTTGGAGAAAGAGAATAGTAGAAAGCCAAAAAGCGAGAGCCCAAAAGCTTATAATTAGTTCAACTTACCTGGTCCCTCACGGCTTACCGCTTTATATAGAGCAAGGAAAGTCATTATTGTGTTACTCCCGTCCCCAAATATTTGGGACGTGGGAGTTATGGTGTTTATTTAGTGGTTATCTCATTCACTGCTATTAAGGCTGAGTAATGGACTGCTCGTAGACAACTATTGTGCCTCAAGACCGCATATAGTTAATGCTCACGTCGAATAACCATCGTTTGATCCCTAGATTTATGGGATTTAAATAATCGATATGGTACCGAAAATGTCATCGGTTAGATGCTGACTATATGTCGAACATTATCGATCAGATGTTAATCACATGTCGAACCAAATCGTCAAATGCTGACTTTGTCAGGTCCCGTCGATCTAAGTCAGCTTGATCTGTAATATAGTACGCTTAGTCGGTACGAAATAAGGAAGAGAAATAGTCGTCGCACACTTAATCGGTAGGGAGGCGAGGATAAGAGATAGTTGGCTAGGTGATGAAGATTTACCCCAATACTTTACTACTGTTGTGGGGGTTTAATCGCACATTGGTTATGAGTCAGACGTACTCTGTCTTATATGAGATAGGAGACCATCTCTCCCTTAAAAGATACCTTTTAGGCCAAAACCTAGAAGACAAAGCTATGAGGTCTGACAACTGCAAGCTTACCGGCTACGATCTAAGGGCCGCAGCCTATAAGCTACGACAATCACAAGCCTATAAGCTACGGTATGCACGTGGACAAGTCGGACAATATCTCTTGCTGGGATGAGCCCTCAATCCGTATGAGCTCCGGAGTCCATTGACTACAACAAATGGCGCTAGAGGAAGGACCCTCCAATAAGATAGAGTCTCCCTGGCTGGGGGGGACTACTTTTGTGGGGGATTTAGTCCCATATTGATTATTAGCTAGACGACTCTGCCTTATATGAGATAGGAGACTCTATCTTTCTCAAGAGGTACCTTTTGGACCAAAGTTCAGGAAGCAAAGTCGTGAAGTCCGGCAGCCACAAGCATACCAACTATGACTTAGGGACCGCAAATCTATAAGCTACGATAATTGCAAATGTACCGGTTATGATCCAAAGATCGCAAGCTTATAAGCTATAGTATGTACGTGTCTGATAATATTTTTATTGAGATGAGCTCTCCATCCATATGAGCTCTGGAGTCTCTTGGCCGTAACAGTTTGGATTCGCTCAATTCAACTTCGGCACTCATTGTTAAATTCAAATTTCAAAAGTTGACAACCTACCGGAATGAGATCTTGTTTATCCTTGATCCCAATCCACGCGGAGGCGCGGAACCGTATGCGATTCTGCGTTATCCTGAATTGTATAACCAAATGATCTACCATTCTCAACTGCCCGTCCGCACGTGCTCCACGCTCGTGTATAACCAAGAACAACCGTGCTCTTATCTCCAACGTCGTTATTTCTCGAAGAGTCGAGCAGCAGAGAGAAAGAGCTCGGGAGGAAGCAGACAAGGCTGCGAAAAGAAGAGATAGAGAGAGAAGGAAGGCGTAAAGCGAAGAGGGGATGTGGGCGGCATCGTGTCTCTCATCCTGCTGCGCGAGCTGCACCTGCGGCCTCTGCACCTCGGTCGCGTCCTCCGTTTCCCGCCGCTCCGCCCGCCTCGCCTACTGCGGCTTCTTCGCCCTCTCCCTCATCCTCGCTTGGATCCTCCGCGAGGTCGCCGCCCCCTCCTCGAAAAAATCCCATGTAAGAAGCCTTTCCCCCTCCTCTTCCTCCTCTTCTAAATTTACTGCTCCACTCCCTCCCTCTCCTCGAAAAAATCCCATGTAAAACCCTGTACCTTCTTTCTTTTCCCCTCCAAGATCTAAATATTTTCTTCGATCTGTTCGTTTGATCGATTCGTTTCACAATGGCAACTACTCTTTCGATTCCGATAATGAGACTGGCTGCATACGGTGCGAACCGTAGTATCATCAAACTCCTGATTCCTCCGACCCAAAGAAGAAGATGCAGTGGAAAAGTTCTGAGTTCTCAGGGTTCTTATCAGTTAATAATATCTGCAATGTCGCAGAGTTCTGTTGAACATGTTGAACAACTGGCTCCTGATTTGGAAGTGAGTGATTCCACTGAAGAATTGGAGAAGCCGTTTTCTTATATATTTAGGGCTGAAACCGGCGGGCTGGCGAAGGTATTGGTGGGGGTGAAAGATATGAAGTATGCTGTTCGTGTTGAAGTTTCATCTTTGCCTCGGGCTGTTGGGGAGGATGGGTTGGTTATGAATTGGGGCATGTTCAGGTCTGATTCTAAACAATTATTAGTTCAGGATTCACAGGTGGCGTTTGTCCAGAACTCGTTGGGAGGATATATGGTGGAATTGGAGTTCGATTCTGCTGAGATCCCATTCTATCTCTCGTTTTTGCTGTCCTCGCCGTTGGTCTCAGAGATAAGAACTCATAAGAAGACAAAGTTTTGTGTTCCTGTTGGTATAGGTCCAGGATGTCCTATGCCCTTGGGTGTTTCTATTTCTGATGATGGAGCCATCAATTTTTCTGTGTTCTCGAGGAATGCAGAGGGTGTTGTTTTGTATCTGTTTGATGGGAGAACAAGGGAACCGTCGTTAGAAATTGATTTGGATCCATATGTTAATCGTACAGGTGATATATGGCATGTTTCGATGGAGAGTATAGAGAACTATGCCGGCTATGGATATCGCTGTAAGGGATCAGCACTTTGGGATAAGGGGGACAAATTTCATGCGCATGATATCTTGTTGGATCCATATGCCAAGGTGCTTGGAGATTTTGTTCTGGATCAAGGTGAATCGATGTCCTTAGCAAAGTGTCTTGGCTCTCTAGACATTGAACATGGCTTTGATTGGACCGGCGATGTCCATCCGTGTCTGCCAATGGAGAAACTGGTTGTTTATCGACTGAATGTGGGGCAGTTTACAAAGCACAAGACCAGCAGGCTGCCTGAAAATGTTGCTGGGACTTTTGCTGGTCTGATTGAGAAAGTAGAACATTTGAAATCGCTGGGTGTTAATGCAGTTTTGTTAGAGCCTATATTTCCTTTGATGAGGAAAAAGGCCCCTACTTTCCATATCATTCTTTCACCAATGAACTCATATGGGTATGCATCTGATGGTGTTTCAGCTATCGATTCTATGAAAAAAATGGTTAAAATGCTGCATGCCCATGGCATAGAGGTTCTTTTGGAGGTTGCTTTCACTCAGACTGGTGAGGGGGAAGATGCAGCCTGTCGGACAATATCATTTCGAGGAATTGATAATTCATCTTATTATATTGTTGACAGGGACTTGGGGTATGGGGCCTATAATGCGTTGAAATGTAGTAATCCTGTTGTTCAGCAACTGATTTTGGACAGCCTCCGGCATTGGGTGATAGAATTTCATGTTGATGGCTTTTGCTTTATTAATTCTTCGTTTCTGGCTCAAGGCCTAAATGGTGATTATTTATCTCGCCCACCTTTAGTTGAAGCTATAGCATTTGATCCAATACTGTCCAAGACAAAGATCATTGCGGACTGCTGGTCCCCACCTGACAATTCATACATGGAAATCCGATTCCCTCATTGGAAAAGGTGGGCAGAAATGAATACAAGATTTTGCAGTGATGCAAGGAACTTTTTGAGGGGCGAAGGACTTCTCAGCAACCTTGCTACCCGACTTTGTGGCAGTGGGGATCTCTTCTCTTCCAGGGGTCCAGCATTCTCTTTCAATTATATTACAAGAACTTTGGACTAAGTCTTGTTGATTTGGTCAGCTACAGTGATGGTGACCTTGCTTCAGAATTAAGTTGGAATTGTGGTGAAGAAGGTCCCACAAACAATAATACTGTCCTTGATCTCCGGCTTAAACAAATACGGAATTTCTTGTTTGTCCTGTTTGTTTCACTTGGTGTTCCTGTTCTTAATATGGGAGATGAGTGTGGCTACTCAACAGGTGGTTCACCGTCTTACATTGACAGGAAACCTATTGGCTGGAATGGCCTAAAAACAGTCTTTGGCAGGCAAATTACACAATTCATTGCATTTCTGAGTTCCCTTAGAGTGCGTAGAGGAGATATTTTTCAGAGAAGGGACTTTCTGAAAGTAGAAACATTGACTGGCATGGAAGTAGTCAATCTCAGCCAAATTGGAGAGAGCCATCGTGCAAGTTTCTTGCCGTGACATTGAAGGCAGAGATGGATGACAAGCTGTCAAATTCAAATGATGGTGACTTGTTCATTCTTTCAATGCTAGTGACCACCCGGAGAGTGCTGTCTTGCCTGAACAATCAGAAGGAATTGTTTGGCTTCGGTTGGTTGATACTGCTCTTCCGTTTCCGGGATTCTTTTCAAGTGATTCTGATCCCGATGTTCATCAGGCTGCAGGATTATCCTCCTATGATCTGAAGCCGCACAGCTGTGTCTTATTTGAAGCAAAAAGGAGCACCCACTGAACTGGAGCACCAGTGCAGCCGCTCTTATGTCTTATTTGCTATTAAGTGGCAGGATTTTGTTGATATTTCTATCCCCCTTGTCAAATAAGCATCTTGTATCCTAATTTTGGAATCTGATTATTATAAAATTTGCATATCTTGTAATATGACCTGAAAGTTTATATGTTCATTATTTTGTGATTTTGGTTGTAATGTTCCATGATATCGTGTTGTATGCCAAAAGAATGCTCAACTTTTTTTTTCTTGTTGCTTATCCTCCCATGAGTAGTCACTACATTACTTGGCACTATTATCAACTTTATGCTTCAACAAGGATTTTACTTGACTGGTTACTTTGACCATTCTTCTTTGCAGGGATAAATACTTTCTCCCATACACCATCAAAAGAATGGTTTCAAACCGATGCAGTCCTCCGTGTCAGTTTGGGAAGTTTCTTGTTTTTTGCGATATTTGCCCTGATGATGATCGGTGTCAAGGACCAGAATGACAAACGAGATTCATGGCATCATGGTGGATGGATTGCAAAAATTGTCATCTGGGTGGTGCTCATTGTCCTTATGTTCTTCCTCCCAAATATAGTCATTACAATCTATGGTGAGTTGCTTTTAGTTTAGGAAATTAGGCATTAATAGAAACTAAACAACTTCAGTTTCTTTTTTATTTAATAAGCATGTCTATTTCTTGATTTTATAACTAACTTTCTATCATGATCTTCTTTGTATCATTTTTTCCATTTTTAGGGAACATTGTTAAATGTCAATATCAAGGTCTGTCGAACCATCCTGAGCCGTCTGTATTTCTTGATTTTATAACTAACTTTCTATCGTGATCTTCTTTGTATCATTGTTTCCATTTTTAGGGAATATTGTTAAATGTCAATGTCAAGGTCCGTTGAACTATCCTGAACCGTCCGGTTCTGGCATTCGAAACGAAATACTCGTGACCACGGGGGGAGAGAGAAGAAAAGAGAAGAAAAAGAAGGGGAGAGGAGAGGGAAAGGGCGGGAGGCCTTTGGAGGGCTGCCCTCTCTTGGTTTTTCCTCTTCTCCACTCCTTTGGTCTTCGAGGGCCTTCGATGCCCTCTGGTGGCCACCATCGGCCTCTCTACCATGTCTCTCTCCTTCCCTCCCTCCCTTCCCCCCTTTCTCTTCCTTTCTCCAGTTCACCCTCTCCCCCACTCTCTCTCTGCTATATCGGTCTAGGCCCAATATAAAACGGCACAGGGCATGACAAACCATGCTACTGGCTAGCTAGTACAGGCTCTGGTATCAGCATAGCGAATCTTGGTCAATATACTATCTATCTCCTTAACTTGATATGATTATCTACTATATAATTCGTGGAATACATAACTTAGAACTATTTTTTCTTCTTTACTTTTCTTTATCTTGTGCCAGCAATAATAGCCAGAACATTTCTTCATGTTCTATTTATTCTGCCTGGCCAGTGCATACTACATCCAAATGATTGAGGAATGTAGATGATTTGCTATTGTTGGATTAATCTATTGACCTTGATTTCTTTGATTTTCTTTTATCTTAAGCAACACTGAGGATAAAGTTTCTCTATGGTTGTAAAGAAAGTCAAGGAGAGAGGGACAAAAGGAGAGAAATTGCATGTCTTATAATATAATATGGATAGATAATAAGTGAATTAAAAGAGCAAAGTTGCAAATTCTTCTTATTGTTGGGTTTCTAAGTTTAAACTAAACCTAAAAAAAAGAATGTCGAAATGCCATTTTCCATCTCCACTTTGTTATTTTGGTCTTATCTTAAATTTATAACTTTCTTTCTTACATTATACATTTAATTGTTTGACATGTATCCCCACCAAACTCATCTCTTCCTCTTCTTGCCCCCACACCTCAGCTGCAAGTTGAAACTCATTCTGATACACAACAATGTAACATGGGGAAATCTCTAAGTCATCAACATTTTAATTGATTCATTTCCCACAACACCTACTTACAAACTTCTTTACCAGTACTAGGAAACCATCAAGGTTTACACCTCTCTTATCAGGACAACCAAATTATACCACTCTACCCATCATAGCATCCTAGTCACCTTATAATCTCTCACCTATTCACTATCTTTCACTCTCCACAACTAACGTCAAACTTCTCTCCACAATGTTTGCAATGGCTACACTGTTACCAGTGTTACCTAGACACTTTGCATGGATGCCAAGTGTCTAAGTGCCTTCAAGTGAATATGGCAGCCTCCAAAAGTCTAGGCACAAGGACATGGCATATAATGTATATAATTTATCACTTACATACATGTATATGTTTGTTATGTGTTTAATGCTTATTCAGAGAGAGAGAGAGACTTAGAATTATAGATGCTATCTAACAAGTAATTAATGGAATAGCTATGAGTTTGCAATTAGTTTAACTTGTTCGCTAGGCTTATTTAAATTATTTAAGATTTGCAAGATACTTGAATCGATAATTAACTATGATACTTCGATATTTAGGACATAATTATATTTTTCTTAAAGTATTTATAGATAATGAAAGCTTTATATTAGAACATAGTGTCTTTTTACCTTACATATTTTGCTTGGAGTGTCCCCAAAACCTTAACAATACTTTGCTTTAAGTGTCCAATACTTAAAACTAAGTGTCCCTTGCATGATATTCTAGAACCAAAGTGCAAGATGTTGGGCACTTTTGTTGGCATCAGTAAGACACTTCAAAGTAGTGTCCAACCTTGTCATATCATGGCATGCCATGTCCAACTATTCAAAAGTATCATCACTTGCAAACAATTAAAATGGAGTGTCCACTAGCTTTATACTCATCTTAAGAGCATGATGCTTGTTCAAGTGAACGTGGTACAACTTTAATATCCAGTTGCTTGCCACGAATTTTCTTCTCCTTTCACCCTTCCCAAAGAAAAGAAAACACACATACACAAGAGCCATCTGAATTTGAGTTAGCCCACATGCTCTATCTTCACCCTTAATTGTAACGCTATAGCTGCCTATTCCACTCACTATCCTGCCCTTGCCTTTGAATTTGAGCTTGCGCATGATCCATGATGTCACCTGTATATTGAGAAGAATGTGTCATTGTTGTCTTTATCTCTCACACCCCTATTTGAAAGTTTCTGCATGAGTGTTACAGGGAGGAGGCTTGGTGCTACTTAGGGATGGAAATAGGGTGGGTTGGAGGTCATCCAAGGCCAAACCGAAGGCCTTGAGACATCTACCTAGAACCCAATCAAACTTTTAACCCGAGCTCCTCAACCCAAACCCAACCTCACCTCGATTTTTGAGCTCAGGTTCAAGATCAAGTTGGTGCAAGTTGGGTTAAGTGGGTCGTATCGGGTTGGTTAGATCAGTTTAGCCAAATCACCTATAGATGTTTGCATGCCATATGAATAATATCTACAAGCAAAGCAAAAGGAACAAGGGATGGCCATGTGTGAGTATAATGTGGATTCAAATCACAAACACTTAAACGAACACTTTTGACATCTTGAAAAATAAAGATGCATCTAATATATGCATAGTATATTTATATGGTTTGAGTTCAGGTTGAATTGAGTTACTTAGTATCTCAGCCCAGATCCAACCTAAATTTGAGATAGGTAGATAATTTTAACCCAGGTCCAACTCAGCTGTGCCAAACCCACCCACGCCTGGTCCACTTTCGCATTGGGGCTCAAGTTGGGTTTGTGTTGACCAACCTATTACTACCCCTGGTGCTACTTTATCAGTCATAGGAATGGAGGTGTCCATATTTGAAAGTTAGGCAAAGGAACCCATTGGCTCAGTCATTGATATCAGATCTGAATTTACATCAGCTTGGCAAGTGCGCACACTTAGTGGCTATGGTAATGTCAATTTTAGAATGGTGGTTTATAATTAAAATTCAATGCTATTGAAAACCTAAAATCAACATAGGGCGGGACATTGTTGGCGTAAAAGCTTGTCATATGAAATCTAGTTCTGTTTGGCTGCTAGTGCATCATGAGGTGACTACGACCTAATTGTTGACAATCCCCATTCACCATTGTATCTGGAGAGAGACTGACCATCTGATGCCAAGGTGAAACATGTATCTCCAACAAGATACAAAGGCTGATCTATGCACAGATGGATGGCCCTGCAGTAAAAAACTTGGCTAATTTGCCATAAATGTGATGTGCCCATCGATGTGCACTAGCTTTGTATTATTTAAGTACACTAATTGCCAGGCAATAGAAGTACTAATACAAAATGACTTATTAGGCACCCAACATGCCCCAGCCATGTCACTGAATATTCTGACATGATCTTTTTAAGCTTTTTTTAATAAGTTTAATTCTTGAGATTATTGATTGTATGATGCTGACACTTTGAGAGGCTCTGAATTTTGATGTTCTATAACAATTTAATGTGCATTCTTCTTGGAATATGGTCTACTGCAGAAACCCTATCAAATTTGGCTCTGGGTTCTTCTTTTTGCTCAAGTGATCTTACTACTAGACTTCACGTACACATGGAATGATGCATGGGTTGAAAAGATGAGCAGAAATGGTTAGTTAATATACTGAATTATTTAAAAAAGGAGACTTTTTGGAATTGAATATCACTGTTATTTTATTTCTTGACATCTTAATGTTTCAGGTACATTGCTTTACTGTCGGTGTCAGCGGTATGCTACCTTGCTACATACTCTTTCTCAGGAGTGCTCTTCATGTGGTTCAATCCTTCAGGTCATGACTGCGGTCTTAATGTTTTCTTCATTGTCATGACCATGATTCTTGCTTTTGCCTTTGCTGTTGTTGCACTACACCCACAGGTAGTTGGAATATCTGGCATAATCTTTGATATTTTTCATTAAAAATTGGCACTAATAAGAATTTATTGTCGTAAATGCAGATTGTATGGATGATTGATAAGTATTTTTTATTATTTTGATATTCAGAAGCTGGGAAAATAAGTTTAATGATATTAATAGTATTTGTAGTTATGAAGCACTTAATCAATATTATGGAGGCGGGCAGAAGTTACTATAAATCTCTTGATGATATCCTTCTACTGTAAACTTTGGAATTTTTTTTGCAAAACTAGTGACCTAAATGTATTTTCAAGTATTCCTAACCACTGTCATCAAAAACATGGCATACAAGAGATCTTTGGAGTCCATCATACAACTATTTATCAAATGGGGTGTATGACCTAGGTTCTTTTGATGTTGCTGCACTGGAGAAAATAGATGTCCTTGTTGCTGTTTCTCAATCAGAAGGCTTGCAATTTTTGGTAGCACTGTTGTGAAGGAAATACATATTTTTGAACCATCTTAACTTTGCCTTTTACTCCTGAAATACGTGCTCTATTGTTGCTATATATATATATATATATATATATATATATATATATAT
>KE504721.1:391981-404063 GCA_000441515.1 Elaeis oleifera
CGTACCGTGTGTCGGTACGGTACGGTACGGTACCGGTACCATACCGTACCGGTCCGTCACCGGTACGCCGTCCGGTACCGGTACAGCGAACCTTGATCTAGAGCATAGCCAATGTGGGATTAAACACGCCCATATGGGACATCACATGCTCTCCCCATTCAAGGGTTGGCATCCTTGCTAGGCTAAGCATCCAAATCAGGTCAAATCCAATTACAAACATCATGATTAGTCTATGGTCAGCCCCAATAAGCCTGTGCTGCAGTATCTCCTAGTCCATATAGGCCATGAGTTGAGTCCTATGGCCTCATCTAAAAAGGCAAGCCAAAAGATATTATTGGGTTCCTATCCAAGATCTGCTTAGTGCATAGCCGATATGGGACTAGACACACACTTGCATAGGTCCTAACAGGTAGTCTTCAAGGAAAATCAGTATGGTGCATTCTCTTGATACTATCGAACATTGATAGTGGTTTGACTTCTCAAAGTTCAATACACTGCAAAGATTTGCAGAGAACCAGAAATCAAATGCCTCAAGTAAATCATAACTTATGCCATTTTGGAGGCAACAAAAAGAGTTAAAAGTTCTGCAATACAACCCAGTCTAAGGATGAAGTATTATAATAAAAAGAAGCATTGAAGTAATCAAGAATCATTCAACAAATAAAGAAACAACAAAGAGCTGCACATACATCACGTCGAGCAAGATCAAGACGATTCCAAATGACCATTAGAACAAGTTCGTTAAGTTCGCCTTTCTCAGCTGCCTCCTCAATTTTCTGCACATGGTTAAACAGGTTTAGGTTGCCGCACATACAACCACAGAACAAATTCAGTTTGTTTATATTTTTCACAAAACTGCTAGAATACTACTAGAAGTGAAAAATGAATAAAGAAGAAACACTTCATATAAGCTCAGCATCAAAGTATAAAAGCATCCAAAAAGGAATAACTGCTGATACTTCCTAAAGCATGGACACTCTAGTTGTGATACTGGTTTCAGAGAAACAGAACATCCCACTTCTAATCTGATTCAATGATATATGCCAAGAATTTCAAAATGAGATTGTTCTCCATGTACGGCTACCTACATTTCACAAAGAATATGATCCTCATGAAACCCACTTGATTATATCTAAAGACCAAGAGAAAATACTAAATCTTTCCGCCATCGAAAGCCTTGCAATGTGAGGATGGAAATCCTGGTTCCCTAAGGACATCAAGAAAGCAGATTTATCACTCAAAAATGATCAGCTCAATAATGGAGAAAGATAAGGCAGTGGAACTGTGGTAGTCGTAGAACTAGCACTCCCCAATGTCACTTTAAAGGATGACAAAGAACAACAAGTAGAGCATGCTGAAGGTTAGAGCCATCAAGATGACCCAATAAATCACATTTGACAAGGTGTTCAAATGGTAACAGATAATGAAGGATCATGATAAAACAACTAGTCATGAAGGGAATGAAAGTCATGCCTTGAAAGTTCAAAAGAAGATCAAGTTAGCTCCCAAGAGTGAAAGAAAGAGGATAAAGAGGAAAGACTTAAATATCAAATTAAATAACTCAACAGGCCAGGGCCAAGGTTATAATAAGACTCTTCAAAGAAAACCTATGAAAAAAGATCAGACAGAAATATATAATGAAGTAACATTAGAAAAGGAAGAAGAAGAAGAAGAAGTAGGAGATGAGGAACATGAAGAAGAAGAAGAAGCAGAGAAAATTGCTTCAAAAATTAACAGAAGGATTCAAGAGCACTGGAGGATGCAAAGGCACATCACAAGATTCTTAAGAGAGAGGAGATGAAGGATGAACTGAAGCCCAAATAGTATAACCTTAGTTGGCCAAACCCAAAAGTCATGACTGCGGCCTCAGGAATGCATGTATTCATCCTACCAGTAACATATCAACAAAACAGTCTAAAAAGGTAGGACTTGAATATGAAGCTTCCAGAAGTTGTTCATTCCACTCCGATTGTTGTATGAGCAAGGATAACTAGAATAGTGCTTTCATGGAACATACACTAATCAGTTGTCTTGCCATTTGAATAGCCAGTTTCAGCAATACCATGACAATACATGGACAAATTGATTATATAAATAGCCTAATTAGCAAAACTGTGATAATCCAAGGCCAGATCGATATCTATCTTGAGCAGCTCATGTCCCTACTGTCTGAACCAATTGATAGGCCAGTAGAAACCCTCCAAAAATTGACAGCTGTATTCTGATTTCAGCATGACAACTGAAACTGATGAGCGACATCCCCAATACCCACCATGCTCTTAAGGTAAGGAATGCTTCCACCGGTCATGACTGGATAATTGTGAGCCAGCTTATGAAGCTCTTGTGGTAATCCCAGACAAAGAACCTTGGCTGATCAGGAGAAAGGTTGACTAATGCTGAAATGCATCACTATGTTTAGGCAAATGCTTGATATATCCAACTATACTAGGTAAAACCCATTATACATGGATGCAAAGACTATACAAAAGTACATGTAATATACTTTATGGCATCCAAGATAAGATAAAATTCCTAGCCAAGATTTTTTCTGATGAGTCTATGAACATTTTATAGGAGAAATTTTAATTGACTTCCTCAAAGATACATAAAATGAAGATGCAAAATATATCAAATATAAGCACCAGGATGTCAGTCTATAAGAATAAAGGTGGAGCACAAAATTGCACCAACTGGCACGGCCTTTGAGGCATATCTCGTAACTAACTTGCAAGAAAAGGGCATTTTAAGATGGAACAAACAATAAAGTCTCCAAAGCAATCCATTTGGTTTAAGAGAGAAAAGTTAATTTAAACAAAAGCTAGTTGAAATATCTAAAGGAAGAGAGAAAAATATCAACCTGATTAGCATCAATATTGAGAAATTGCAAAAGCAGATGATATGGATGAAAAGTTTGTGGGTATCAAGGAAACAGTGTGAGCCACAGATATATTATAATAATAATACGAATGAAAAGCATCGATAAGTATTATAATATTTGTCAAGAGACGAGGTGATTTTCAAGTTGTGGAAAAGTCCACACCAGGGTCCATTAAATACAAATTTTCTGGATGAACAAATAATTAGATTAGGAGGGAACTCCTTAATATATGCCCATGATGTACAATATGTAGAATCAATTTGAACCAGAATGTATCATCCGAACAACAGATAAATTCACAGATAGATATAGATTTCAATGAACTAGCTATATGAAGCATCAATGTAGTGTAAAAATGTACAGAGATGACCTGATAAAGATAACTTACAAAGTGTTGCTCTTGTTAGTTGATTGTCAGTGTGCTGGAATTATTATGAGTTTACTATGAAGATAGCATCGTGGACAAGATGACATCCGGAATTGCAAAAGAACATGGGATAAATTATACAAAAATGAAATTATATTACATCATATGAAAAGTGCTTTAAGGGAGGTCTCTAATAAAACATTGCATCTCCCAAACAATTCAGAAACGAGGAGATGAAAAGGGCTGGAAGCATTAACAAGTGTCAACACTCAGCAAATAGTTTCCATTGCAGGAGTAGCACTTCAATAAACATATTAGGTTGCAAAAGGGCACCAAAAATGGCCATCCATAAGTAAAATTTAATATAGAAAGGACTACATTAAATATAACAGTATGCAAATTCAAACGATTTCAACCATAGTACACATTGAGTTGCACTTTGTGGTGTCCACAATCCACTAATAAATGGTAGACATTGCCATTCTAAAATATATTTCACATAGCATTATAAATTTGGCCAAATAGATAAGCTTACATCCATCTCTCCATGTCCCCACTATCTGCAATTTTTATTCGCAACTGCTACATCCTTCATCAGCACAGTAATGAAGTACCATGACACATGAAAAGGGAGGAAAATGTTTGGCAAATTACCTCTTCAACTTCTTCAGCAGATCTTATAAAACTTGAAACTAATTCCTTGCTTTGCGTACTTCTTCCTCAGGGTATCCCTTTAAGCGCATGCCTATCTCTCGATATTCATCTATCTTTCTATTCTCTTTTCTTCCTCCTTCTGGCGATATTCTTCCCACTCCTTAGCTTTCTCTTGGTGACGTGCTTGCCACTCCTAGAATGGACAAAGTCAATGAAGAGGAAAGGAAACATGGAAAAACTTATCTCAAATAAAAATTAAACTAGACATTGTAGTTGCTAATTAATTCTAGAGATAAGAAATCCAACAAATCATTATTAAAATGAATAATTTTTTCAAAGCCTCTACTCAATTAAAAGATTAAATTAACCAAATATGCACTCATCTCTGACTTAAGATGATGTAGAAGAAAAAAACTTGAATGGAAAATTGGGCACGAATTCCATAAATAATGAAGGGAGACACTTCCTAGCAAGTTCACACAGAATTAAGAAAGAAAAGAACAAAGAAAAATACTTGCAAGAATATAAAGAGATTGTCTTCTGCATTTAAAATATCAATAGAGGGTCAATCAGAAAAAAAAATTTACTTTCATCTTAGAAGATATGGCATTGGACATGTAGAACACTTTGGGCACTTGGAATGGCATGAAAACAGTATTCTTCGGAATAATTTATGGTGTAAAAGTGTAAATCAACCATGGGATCACTGTTCCTTTTTATCTTGTTAAAATTATCACAATAACTTCTTATCAGAGCATGTATATGACCATGGATAGGCTGATTAATTAATACATGAAATGTTTAGTCACTTGTATAGGGACTAAGGAGCTTAAGTACTTGTGAAATGGAGCTTAATTTGGTCCATGCACAAGGTCCTCTAGCAATAATTTTTAATGGTTCACCAAATTTGTGACTTTATTAACACAGGGATCAATCATTGTCATTTTTATAATGCAAATTAATAGTGTATCTCTAGTGTCAGTGGGAACTTCCTGAACCTCAGCCAGTGGGACCCTCTTTTAAAAAAAGCACTCTTGGTATAGTTCTTGCTTTGGTTCTGACTTAAGTAGGGTATAACTTGTGGGTCCCACATCTTCCATACTACACAGCATACACACATATCTAAGAAGCAGGACTGTTACAGCTCTCTCTCTCTCTCTCCATCAATAGGGAAATGCACGCACCAAAATTCGGGATATATCTGTCATTTAAAAAAAGTAGTAGAAATATTTAATTATACAGGGGATAAAGGCCATCCATGCTTCCTCCCATGTACATTGCACATGCATAGCACTGGAATCTATATAATGCATGCACATACTATAGTGACCATGCACCATTGTTGGATATACTTGTAAAAGAGTCTTTTATTTGGAACAATTCTATAAATTGAAGGCACATATTTTTCTTCTTAGAAATTTTCTTTGTTTGAGAGTGACACATTGTAAATGGACCTGAGGCTAAAGCACAATAGTATACGATGATCCAACCTAGCCTTGTCTCATCAATTGAGGTTCGCTGTGGAGCCAACCAAAGACAGCTCCGCCACTAGATTGAGAAGCATTGTATGAGCAGATATCAATCTCATCTCAACCCTTCAACCTAGAGTAGTCAGCAGAGATCAATTAGAGAGAGGAGAGATGGAGGAATGGTGAGAAAAATATGAAAGGAAAACTGGATAATAACAAAGGCAACAATTAATCTAAGAGTAAAGATAAGTGTGCGTTATAAACAACTCAAAGAAAAGGGAGCTTGCATGTATATTTAAATCATGTTATAATTTGTTTTCCCATTTACATTGTTTTGTGCCAACTTGAAATGATATTGTTTTGTGCCAATCTGAAAAGGCACACTAGCCACTAGGTGCTAACATTCAGGTTTCCAACAAAGATGCACCTTAGTTTACAATGCTTTAGCCCTGCCTCTTCATATCCTTTGATCAACAATGTTGAGTATATGACAACCTCGATGCAGTAAATAGCTTTCTGCGTAACTCTATTTAATAAATTGTGATAAAATTAAGCATTTAACTTGTTGAAATGTTTATGATACAGTTAAGGATAACAAACAAACCATTGATTCTAACTCTTGAGATATATGCATGTCCAGTGTTCATACAAATGCTGGTCTACCATAACCTTCAGCTAGCTAATCGCATTTACAATCTTCCTAAGTTTAATTAATTAAACTTGACAAGTCCTTGAAAATTTCTTTGGTCGAATAAAGCTGAATAAGGTTGGTCGATTCAGTTGAACTCCATGGAAATCTAAGCAACCATAGTGTGCAATCATCTATCTAATCTTGAGATCCTACCAAGAAAAGCACCATGGTGCATATTGAATGTGTACTTTTTGAGTAGTGCAATCTCAAATTCCCACCACTCATCATCTCCTGAGCAAGTAATGCTCAAGGAATAAACAGGCCCTAAGAAATTCCAGTGCACATATAACACCTATTTTGTGCCATGAGACCAACTAAACAATCTATGACTAATGGAATTACCACGAAAAAAAATGATATTAGCACTACTAGCACCAAGTGACAAAAAACTGAACTTCAAAAAATGAGTCATAACCAGAGTTCTGTAATCATTCACATTACCTTTAAAATCATAGGACTATTCAATGATCATATTGAATCAATTTTCTCACTAAACACCTCCCACGATATCATTCCATGTTCATGTAATGGTGCCAGAAAGCATAAAGGAACGAGTCAGGTATCTGGTGAGTAGCAATCTGAAAGTAAAGCATGCAAACTTGATTGAAGGCTCCCCAAATCACCCAAAGAACTTTATCTGGAGCACTAGCCGCAATAAAAACCGGAACAATAACACAATTAAAAGAAAAAATAGAATTTAATGAAAAGAAAATCATAAATGACCCAGGCAACATATCGAGCTAACAATCGGCTCCAACCTATATGACAAAATGCCCAAAAGAAACAAGAGTGCGATTAAAGAGCATAAGCCTAACGCTATTGACAACACCATTCCAAACATAAGGCTTGATCTCACTCCACTATTGAAATTACGACGAGAGAAAGAAATAAAGAGAAGGCAAATTCAGGAGTGTCATACATCGTCGTAGAATTCTTTCGGAAGCCCGCCGTACTCCTCGTCATTTTCGGCACCGAATTCCTCCTTGCTCTTCTTCACAGCTGCGGGGTTATATAGAAACCAAGCTCGTGGGTACGTCTGAAGAAGAGGAAAGGAGGTGATTTGTGCTTTGAGAGAGAGAGAGCAGGAACCTCGAAGAAGTGGAGGAGACTTAGCTCCGACAGCCGGGTGATATGGCGGAAGTTGGACACGCCGCAGCGTCGGATTCAGCGGCGGAAGCCGAAGGTAATTGAAGGGTAGGGGCAGGGCGAAGGCGTTTGCTTGCATTTCTCAGCAGCAGAGGGAGAGAGGGAGGGAGGGAGCGATTAGAGTTGGATGGTAATTTGGGCTGCGAACGTTTCCCGAAACATAACGGTCGCTGTAACGGCTACGAAAACACACACGGCTCCATTTGGCGGATGAAGTAATGGCAAAATACAAAACCATCACCCATAAATTTTACCTATATATTCATAAACTAATAAATTGTATAACAGTTAACGAGAAATAAAGTATATCTCGATTTGATTCCATCCTATTAGTATCGATTTGATCGGAAATTTTGTCATTTTCTTCTTGTCGATGTTGCTTCGGACGGCGTTGAAGCCTACTCTTTTATCTTGCTAGTTTGAGATATCCAGAAAAAATAGAGAAAAAAATTTTAATTAATTTAAATTAAAAAATTATTAATTAGTTAATAAATAATAATTTTTTTAACCAACTTAACATTTTTATATTATATTATTAAAAATTTATATGCATGATTTTAAATTTAAAAATGCTACTCTTAAAATGAAGAATGATGTGGTATCTAGAAAGTTTTTAATAAACAGATGATTTTAGATTTCAAAATTCTACTTTTAAAATATGACATGATTTGGTTTCTGATATCATGGCAGGGATAATTTTTTTCTCTTTTTTTTAAAAAAATTTAATAAATTTTTAAAGAGGAGAGATGCATCTCTTTTCTATTGATTTAATAGATATAGAGATATTCATCCTATATATTGGGAGTCACGTCGACTTATTTAAATGATCTAACCGGATCTTTAAGATTGGAAATAAGATTTCTAAAATCATAAAATATCAGGCCTGGCTCAGCGCTTGTTAACTAGACCTTTCCTGGTCAATTATTGTGCGGAGGTAGAAAACTGCTGGATCTCTTTTTTTGTAAAATTTTTATAGGATTCAGATCAGCTTGCTTCAATACTATTTTAGAATATTTTATAAATATAATTTTATCTTAGCCTGCAGTCTGTGATGGTACTGTCTGTATTGATCCAATTTATGAATCTTACATAGTATTCAGATATATTTTAGGGATGAAACCATAAGTGCCTGTGATTGCATATCCAATACAACAAATCAGCGGCTATAGGAGCCAGAATCAGGTTGGAATTTAGTTCCGCAAAACTCTCTCTCCTTTTTTTTTTTTTTTTTTTTTTAAGTTCCCCATCCATGTGCTCCCACCCATCGCAGCAAGGATTGCTTCCGGAGTCCAAAACCGTGCACGTACCCGCGTGATCACCACTATGACCGAACCAATCACCACAAGACTTTAGAACCCGTCTCACCCACGCTAACCAGTAAAAAATCAACGCAAAAAAGTAGATGACAAAAAGGTAGCGGAAGAAAGAGAAAAAAACGAACAGCAGCGGCGGCAGCGAGAGAGGCAGTAAGTGCGTGCGAGCGATGCTCCGGCCCTTCTGCCCCTCACCACTATGTTCTCCTCCTCCTCCTCCTCCTCTTCCTCCAAATCCAACGAACCTAACCCTAGTCCTAATTCTTCGAACCATGTCCCTAATTCTAGCTGCCTTTGCCGTGCAGGCACTCGCCGGCGGCTACCCTCGACCTCCTCATCCTGGTCCTCGTCCTCTTCTCTTGCGCTTTCTCATCATTCTTCCGTCTCCCACCTTGCTCGCGCCCTCTCCCTCCTCCTCCTCCCACTCCTCCGCCCCTCGCCGCCTCCTTCCACGCCACCCCCTCCCCTATCTCGCCGCCTTCTTCCTCCCCTCCTCCTCGCCGCCGCCGTCGTCGCCGCTGTCGAGCTCTCCCACCGCGCCACCCTGGTGGCCCTTCTGGCGCCGCCGCCGCTGCGGCAACCCCGCTGCCGCGGCCTCCGGAAGGCCTTCGAGTTCGACGTCCAGTTCCAGACCGAGGAGGTCCTCCGCTCCCTCCCGCCGCCGCCGCCGCCGCCTTGTGGAAGGAGATCGATGGCCTCCCCTGGAAGGGGGGGCAGGAGGGGAACAATCCTGACTACGAATGCCTCCGCACCGAGCTCCGGCGGTTGGCGCCCCCAACGGCCGCGCCGTGCTGCTCTTCCGCTCTCGATGCGGGTGCCCAATCGCTAAGCTCGAGGGCTGGGCCCCAAGCGGGGCCGCCGTCCCAAAAAGTGAGCTCCTTTTCGTCCCCCCCATTCTCTCCCTCCCTTTGTGTTCTCTTATTTTAATTCTTTTTCTGATCTTCGAACAAAGAGAAAGAAAAACGCATCAAAATATTTCACTTTTAGTTAGCTTAACTTAGATCATGATAAAATGTGCCATTGTTTCTTAGTTGTTGGTATCTGATTCATGACCACAAGGTTTGTTTGATGAAGCTGAGAATTTTAAGATGGATGTTTCAGTTTGAAGATGATGATGAGATATATGCAGAATCAAATGTTATGAAACTTTAGGGTCAAGACCAATTTGATTGAATGGAATAAAAGAAGGAGAAGTACCTTAAGATACTGGAAATTGCAACCACTCCTGATAAATTTGAAAACGCGTCTTGTGATGGCCTACCAGCACTTCTAAGGGCTGGACGCTAAAAGGAATATCATAGTCCATTTTTTCTGCTTCATGTGTTAATGATTTTGAAATTGTGCAAAAGTAATTTCTAAACAGTAAACACCATGTAATATTATTGGGAAGTGGAAAAAGAATATTTCAGATTTTGGAGCATGTTTTTGTGTTTCAAGCTGTCCTTTGTTCTGAGAAACTCAGGATTATATTCATTAATAGAGATCTGAAATGAATTGGCCAGAAGTTGACAATGGATTTGAAAATGTTAGCATCCAACCTATAGAAAATTCAGTGTCTTCTTTGTAGGTTGTTATGTTTTATCAATCAATATAAGAGTACTAAAAAGTTAGTATGATAATGCGTTAGAATATGACAGCATCAATCTTTATTGTTTATGTAACAAAAACTGCGGAAGGATAAGCTAAAGTTTATACATAACTGGGAAATGATCCGTACTCATCAGATTGAGTAACAAAATGGGCCTCAATATGATTGGTTCTGATTGATTTTTAATATTTAAACATTTAAATGTCGAAGTAAATGCTTTATGTAAGCAGTATGTGTAAAATCTAGAACACTTTCACTGATCCTACCATTCCTACTTATAGTAGAATATCAGCATTGAAAGTGCCAGTTTTTGGTCTGCATTAGATTTTCTTTATCTGGTTGTACCATAGGATTTATTGCTCTACAATTTCATCAGATGATTATTTAAAGTGTGTTTTCCTGGTTGTAGTCAACCATAGTCTGTAGACAAGAAGTCTTAACTTATCTATAAAAAAACAAGAAGAATTAAACAATGTTACTGTATGTAGTATATTAACTTTTGTTAGATGTGCGGCTCACTGAATCTCAGCCATTCGGAAACACAAGTCATGATCCCTGCTTTTCTCAATGACAGGGAACTAATAAAACAAAAATAATGAAAATAAAACCAAACAATTTAAAATTACTAATTCTTAACCCTGCTCATACACAAACTATATTAGTATGGGAAGGAGCATCATTTCCATCACTTAAATATCAGTGAAATGGAAATGGTTTTGTTTTGCTTTTTTTCATCCTAACATTTGGCTCGATTGTTAGAAGCAATTGACAGATGATAAAGAATAACATTATCTATAGTTATCATAGAGTACAAAAAATTAGGAATGCTTGACTTATAATCTAAACAGGTGCAAAAGTTCAGACAGATCATTTGGTGGGACTTCTTTTGTCTACTTTTGTCTGGATTTATTGTTTTCTTGTTCGTGGGGGTGCAGTTCTTTGGCAGAGAACATATAATTGAAGGAAAAGGACATTGATGTGGTGGGTACCAAAGACCCATTTTAGTCTTTAGTTGTCATTAAGATCTAGAGGTCTTTTTGAAAACTTTTAGGCATTTTATCATGATCATTTTCTACTCTAGAGAGGTCTAGTGTAAATTTCAAATGTTTCTGTCCGACAATTTATATTGATTACACGTATCCTTAAGTGTTGTGTGAGTCCATACTTTAAGTTGCAAGGGCCATAAGTTAATCAGTCTGTAATTATACTTAGGCCATAGATGAGATGCATGACAATTCTCACACCACGCACAGGGAGAGCACTTAAAATGCTTCTAGGCCCGAAGATGATGTGAGAAAGAGTACAGGAGAAAGACAAGCATGGAGGGGGGGTGGAGAGAGAGTATGGAAAAGAAGGAAAATAAAAGAAAGGTAAGAAGAAATTAAACAGGTACCTTCACTGTGGAAAGTACTGTTCTGTCTCACATTTAGTAGCAAAGTAACATAGATACAAGCTAAGAGGTGTTGACAACAAATGGGAGGAAGTTATAAAGTTCAGATCAAGGTTTGCTATATCGTGCCGAACCAGCCGGTACATCCCATCTCGTACCGGACCGGCGGGGAACCGGCACGATTCGGCCGGTAAAATCGGTACACCGGCGGTACCAAAGAATAAAGAACGGAAAGTGAGAAAGAGAGAGAGAGGGAGGGAAGGGAGGGAGGTGGGAGCCGGCGGTGGCCGGCTGCGGCCGTCGGAGGGCTTTCGAGCCCCGTATCGCCCAATAGGGCTTTCAAGAGAGCAAAAGAGAGAGAAAGAGAGCGCTCGGAGGGGGGCGGAGAACCTACCGGACAGACGGTGCCTCCGTTGCGAGGCTCCTGGTGGCCGGCGAGCCGATGCTGACGGCCTGAGGGCGGTCGAGCGGGCAGAGCCCTCCGTGGCTCCGCCCCTTCTTCTTTTCGAAACA
Organism: Elaeis oleifera; assembly: GCA_000441515.1. Lineage (NCBI taxonomy): Eukaryota > Viridiplantae > Streptophyta > Magnoliopsida > Arecales > Arecaceae > Elaeis > Elaeis oleifera. The sequence continues at coordinate 403,991 of KE504721.1, forward strand.
GACGATGTCTGTTTCGATTTTTTCTTTTTTTTATTTTAAACTTATGAAGTCGGTAGCTGGATTGCCGATTTAA
>KE504721.1:423116-433438 GCA_000441515.1 Elaeis oleifera
AATAATATATATAATTTTTATGAATATATATAATATTTTAAATAATATATATGACTTTTTGATACTTTATATGACTTTCTGTCAATATATATATCATCCTGAATAATTATATGAATTTCTGTAAATATATATGATATTTTAAATAATATATATGATTTTTTGTATCTTATATGATACTATATTGGTCATCATGACTTCTTGATGCCTTATATGACTTTCTGAATAATATACATAAATTTCTGATATCTTATGTGACTTCCTGTTAGTTAAGATATCATATAAAGACACAAAAAGTTATACATATTATTCAGAATATCATATATATTCATAAAAATTATATTTATTATTTCGGATATTATATATATACATAGAAAGTCATATAAGACATCAAGAAATCATATATATGTTCAGGATGTCATATATATTTATAAAAATTATATATATTATTCAGAATGTCATATATATTCATAGAAAGTGATATAATACATCATGAAGCCATATATATTATTTAAAATATTATATATATTCACAAAAAAAATATATATTATTCAGAATATCATATATATTCACAGAAAGCATATAAGATATCAGAATACTATAATAACCAACAAGATATCATATAAAGACACAGAAAATCATATATATTATTTAAAATATCATATATACTAACAAAAAATCATAGAAGATATCAGAAAGTAATAATACTATTCTTTCTTTGTTCAATGGAGGGAAAGGATATTTTTATCATTAAAAAATCTGACAAAAAAAATCGAACGACATTAAATATTTGTCTTATTATTAATTGTGCTATGTAGTTTCATGTAATTAGATGGTGTGCTATACGTCAATTTTGCTTTATCATATGTGGTGCACAAAAAATTTCTCTGGTTCCAAAGTTCACATGCTTTCCTTGGACAAAAGCTGATTACAATGAAATATATGCTTGCAATATATAATTTGCATAGTCTGAAATGTTTATCAGGAATAAGCCTTTTGAATGGAGATAGGAAAATGACAAATATGCAACTTGGCAAGCTTCTCTCATGAAGATCACATTACTTGATAACCCATGTCTGGAGGAAAGAGTCATCTCTACTTGAGTGGTGGTCCACGCACACAGGTGGAATTCCATTTAATTGGTGGAGAATTTCCAATTCAATGACCATTATTGGTGAGTAAAATTGAAGCATGTGGAACCAAGATATAATTTATGATGATATTAGGGTTACGATATCTACTTTACCAATATAGAATATTTGTACTAAGGGTGTGTTTGGTTGGTGAACATAATTGGAATTAGAGTGGTCATATCCCTTTATGTCAGGTTTGTAACCAATATGAGAATGAGAATGAAATATGAATACTAGGGGAAAGTAGCAATTAGATTTTAAGGGATTGGAGCTTTTTCATTCTTTCTTGAGATCGAAATAAGAATGAAACTCTCTCCAATCAAAAGATTGGAATGAAAGCCACTTATTTCTATTTCCATTCTAGAGTCCAACTCCCCCTAACCACATGCCTTAAAACAAGAACATAGAATATAACTCTTGGTCTAACATGGCCAAATTTCTTGTAATTTAAATATTTAATTTACTTAAATAAGTATATACATCAAAGAGATGAAAACTTAAACAAAATGGTCTTAAAAAATAACAGGAATAAATTGATTTTTTACTCATCATTTGTAGAACCGAAAATTTGAAGTTTTTACTTAAAACTTCACATGAAAGTTTTGTAATAAGCCTCAAGTTATATCCACTATGCTTTCTTTGGTCCCCTCGTTTTAGCTGTATAAAAAATAAAGTAACTTCGGTAATCTCTTTCATACAGTTACAAAGAATAATATTCAGTTTCTGTAGTGACAAATTCTCATGTTTCTGATAGGTGGTGTTGCATTTGGCTTTGGTAGCCTTCTTAAAATAAATTTGGTTTTATTTTCTTTCAAATGAAAAGTTAGGCGCAGCATTTCAAAAACACCTAGGAATACAGTGCCTAACCAAATCCAACCATGACCATTTCTAAGCAAATAATGAGAATATCGCATGAGAACGATTGGTAGTAGATGTTTGCCATCTTACATTGGGACCATCTCAAGTCACTGACTGGGAGTCTGACCTTTTGTTTTAAGCTGCTTTTGTTATCAAACTCGCTCTGGCATCCATTACTGACCTTGTTATGTACTTTGATTCACTAGAAACCCCAACAAGATGGTAAATTTTATAGGCTCCTTTTGGTAAAATGTGGCAGTTTAAGATTCCCCAAGATTCATGAGTCTAGGTAATAGATAGATGATTGGTTTCTGTATAATTTAACCAAATTATAGCTGTCCCTGTTGGTAAAAATGACTCTTTGCCGATTTCAGGACTCTCAGCAGGTTTCTAAAATTGGATTCACCACAAGAGAGGCTAGGTCCACAATATCTCTAATTCCATAAAATTGCATTGGTGATTGTATGACCAACATCTTGTTCAATTGACTGCTTGGCATCAATATGTAAGTAAATTGGCTTCTTAGGAACAATAGTTTGCAAAGGTGGCAGGCTTAGTTGGAGAAGTCAAACGATAGCATAGTTTGTTGCTTAGTGCCGATGGCATAGTGTAGGCCATTAAAAGATGGGTCTCCTCCAGTTATGAACTAAATGAAAGCAATGATTTGGAAAATTGTTCAAAAGATGTTTTTGTGTTCCTTATATTTAATGGACGACATGAAGTAGATCTCGGTCTCCTATGCAGCCTTGCATACAAGATAAAAATGCGGAGAGAGAGTACCAGGTGGGTCTCTTCCTTTTGTCATAGATGTTGCCAAATTGATTTAATTGTTTTGTCTGCAAGCATACACGAGAGAGAGAGATAGAGAAACCGCTACATTAGTGAATTTTTTAAGAAGATAGACAACTCCCCTCTAGAGGTAAGAGTTGAGCTAAGGTCTCTTACATTGACTATATGGATCTGTTTAGATATTTGAACCTAAAATTCTACAAAATTCATAAGTTAAGTCAGTACAACCACAAAAAAAAATTTGGATTGCAGGATGGGTTAGACCTCTATTCACAAATATCTAGGACTATCGCTTGGGCATAATTTTTTTTTTTTATTGAGATTCGAGCCAACTCATTCAAAAGGTAGTCTTGGTATTTTTTAATATAGGTCTAACCCATTTGTGATTCAATGCTTTTAGTACACTCAAGTATTATTTTATCAAGTGGACTTCTTTAATTTCCCTGGTACAAGCTTGTTTGATTTTTTTTTCCCGAGTGGCATGCTATTCTCCTTGTTGAAAATGCCACAAATTTTGAAACATTATATCAAAAATGATTTCTTTTCTTCTTTTTTTTTCAAGCATATTTTGCATAGTGTGATTTTAATTTACATAGTTGTAGCCTCTGGTAAGCATCTTGCTATCAAATAAGTTTTTCTTTTGGATCTTCTAACAAACTTAGATCTTATTCAAAAAATTAATTGAAAATATTATTAAATTTTTAGATATTTATAAGTATTTGAGATCTACTTAGTGTATAGCCAATATAGAATCAAACATACGCTTGCATAGATTTTCACATATGCCTTCTAATTTAAGTGCTAGCATTTTCATTAGACTAAGAGTCTAAGTTTATTTAGATCCAATCACAAATACCACATTGGCCCCTGATCAGTCCCAAATGAGCCCGTGCTGTAATGCCTCTCAGTCCATATAGATCATGAGTTAATTTACTTTGATTCTATTTATAATAATTTAAGATTTCACTTAAAAAGACTAACTGAAAATATTATTTGGATTCTTTATCTCTATATAAATACTTAAGATCTATCCAGTGCATAGCTAATGTAAGACTAAGTATATACCTGCATTGGTTCTCACAAATTATTTTCTTATCAAATGACCAATTGAATGCTTTTCTCATTCAATCCATGGCTCGACAAACTTACCAGTGAGATCTAAGGATTTGATATTTCTAAGAACTCCAACATTCAAAGGCCCTTTCCAACATGTTTGGCCAAGCAGATTGGGGGATCCCTCTAAAGAGCTGCACATATGACAACATAGGGACCAATATTCATTTCCAATTACACAAAACTTTCAATTTTAACTCAGGACAAATGAAAATATACCAAACAACCAATGTAATATATCCATTGAATCTACTTCATAGAATGACAACAAAAGGATAAGTCATCCTCACTCATCCATCTTGTAATCAATATGACAACAACAATCGAGTTCCATTAATTTGATTGATGTGGTTGCCCATCCAAGAAATCAGCTTGAAATGGGAAGTTATCATGGTCCCAAGCCCTAACCATCCATAAATCAGCAGCAGTACGAGCTTAGTGGGGTTGGTGCATTTACTATCCCAGCTGAACAAAGGCATTTCACATTAATAGAAACCGTTGAATAGGTTGAGGGAGGAGCCTCCAGCACCCACACTTCAAAGGAAGAGACAAATGAATGGATCGAGTAAACTCCAAAAATTAAAGGTCACGAGAGTGAGCGAGGGCGAAAACTTGCAGCCAAGGTGGCGCAATGCATGTGAAAGAAGCTTGGATTCATGTGGGGCTTGGTGCAAGTTGACCCCCCAGTTGAGGAAGCCAAGCTCTTCCAAATTCCAACCTTAAATTATCAATACACGTTCCCTCCCTTTATCTCTTCTCCAACTCTAATCCTTCCTTCCTAGGAGTTGATGGCAGTCCAACATATTGCTTCCCCTCCACAGTCTCCATCTTTCCATGGTAGTAGTAGCCACCATGGCTCCCAACAACACAGCCACCATGGGATCTTTACCTTGAATTCCACCATACTTATTGCTGCACCCATTGTTGTAGTTTTAGTACTACTTGTGGCCTTCTCACTTCTGCTAATATTTCATCGAGCAAAGGCTAAGAAGAATAGTTGCAACAGCAGCACCTGCAATAGCAGCTTCAGAAAGAACAGTTTTGACAGGAAGCAGCTTTCAAAGTGTGGTTTTCACATCAATGCCAACGCCATCGGTTATAGCCCTGGTAACTATGATGATTAGTTTAAGTTTTGGATGGAGAGACTTTAGTTTGTAAGGTGAGTATTTTTTTTCTTCTTTCTGATCTCATGAGGTTGTGTTGTTGGTTTGTCGTTGTTGTTTGTGTTTGATTTGTAAATCAGATGTTAGGAGTTGCATTTATGGTGGGAGGTTGGGATTTCCATTGCAAGATAGGAAAAAAGGAGCACAGGTTTTCACCTATAAGGAGCTTGAGTTGGCCACAGATGGATTCAGTGAGGGCAATGCCATTGGGAATGGGGGTTGGGTGGTGTACAGAGGAACTTTGAGTGATGGGACTATTGCAGCGATCAAGCTGTTGCATAGAGAGGGAAAGCAGGGGGAGAGGGAATTCAGGATGGAGGTAATCATCACCACTCACTCCTTACACTTTAACTTGTTTTTCTCTCTCTCTCTCTCTCTCTCTCTGGTTGCCAACCTTTTGAGCTTTTTGATGTATTCATTTCCTTCTTTTATGTGAAATTTGGGTACTTGGGCTGGTCTTCTCCTTGAGAATAGATTTGATAGCATTTCTGCTAATCTTTGGGTGTAAAATGAGTCATCATTACAAATGATAGAAGGAGAAACTACTCATATGAAATGTTGCTTCCCAGTGTTCCACTGCCACTTCTTCTTCCTTCTTCTTCTTTTTGTTCTGCTACTCTTTCTGCATCTGCTTTCAGATCCTCAATATAGTTTCTATTACTCCTAATTTTATCATCTAGAACTCATTATTCCTAAATGATGAAAAAAAAACATAGCACAAAAAATATCATACTGGTTAGAATTTCTTGGATAAAGCCCCTTGGATTATTCTATTTTTATTTTTCTGGTCAAGATTCTTCAGCCTAATTGTTATGAGCTGAGCTACATCCACCAACTCCCCTGCTTTCAGAACCTTACTACACTTTCTTCCACTCCAACCACCACCAGTGGTTACCATAACTTCACCATATGTCACCGTATATACTTCTCTTTGTCAATAATTTTCCCTTTGGAGCCAAAACAGTGAAATCTCAATAAAACATTGTATATAATAACTTTAAGGTTCAAAGGACCAAGAAATTATAATACCATTAAAATTAATCCTAAGTTGGAAAATCATATTCTCCTCTTATTCACTCAAATCAGATAAAACTAATTGGTGATAAACTTTGGTGCATCCTGGAAAAAAATGATTTGTGTTGGTATCATCATCATTTCCAGCGGATGACAACATTTGGGGCTTTCACTGCTGCTTGCAGCTAATTGTGCAAATGATCTGCTCCACAAGCTATTCTCTATAGAGTATCATCATGATGAATGAAATAATATAAAACTATCATTTTGATCAATGCAGGTCGATCTTTTAAGCGGATTAAACTCCAGATACTTGGTTGGGCTACTTGGTTACTGTGCCGACCAACACCACCGGCTCCTTGTGTTTGAATTCATGAGTAATGGCAGCCTACAGCAGCACCTCCACCCAACTTTAAAAACAAGAATCACCGGCCTCTCGATTGGTGGACCAGGCTGAGGATTGCCTTGGACTGTGCTCGAGGCCTTGAGTTCCTCCATGAGCACACAATGCCAGCAGTTATTCACAGGGATTTCAAATGCAGCAACATCTTGTTGGACCAAAATTATAGAGCCAAGGTCTCTGATTTCGGCATGGCTAAAGTAGGCTCTGATAAGATTAATGGTCAGGTCCTGACCCGTGTCCTGGGGACTTCTGGATATGTCGCACCTGAGTGAGTGATCAGCAAATCATCCTCATTGTCTTTGTCAGTCCATGCAGTTTAATCTGCGCTCATGGAGATTATTTTTTTGGTGCAGGTATGCATCAACCGGCAAGTTGACTACAAAATCAGATGTTTACAGTTATGGTGTGGTGCTGCTTGAGCTTCTGACTGGCCGTGTACCGGTTGATACAACAAGGCCTCCTGGAGAACATGTTCTTGTCTCATGGGTATGTGAAATTTTGTACTCTCTTACTGCTCCTCTAAAATTTCCAGCATTGACTCACCAATACAAGTAAGGTAAAAAGTCTAGTTCCATTTTGCTGTGCAGAATATTATTTTAAGATGTCACAAGGTTGATTCTACTAAACCTCAAAGGTTTGAACTTGTTGTATAACTAGTTTACAGCTCTAAGGACCAAATTTACTAAAAATATCTTTTTCAGCTGACCCCTGCCAATATAGAAGTTACATGTCTAGTGTCAAAGGAGAAGACATTTTGTATGACAGAAAGTTATTAACTTGTTGCTTGCTTGCATGTAAGAGGTTCATGAGATTGCCTTGTAAAGAAGTTCCAAACAGAACGCCATTTTGAAAGTATTTGGCATATCACTGTTGGTGACCAAAGAATTTATACTTTCCTTTTTCATGATTTATGGACCAAATAATATTTTGTTGTTGACTATGATTAATATCTTAGGCTCTTCCTCGACTTACCCACCGAGAGAAAGTTGTGGAAATGGTGGATCCAGCTCTGCAAGGCCACTTTTCAAAGAAAGAGCTAATTCAGGTTAGTTCAGTAGATTTTTTAACACAAGCACATCAGTTTGTAGGCGATAGCGACCTCAGTTATTATTTTAGGTTCTGCAACTGTCACAAGAACTTCCATTTATATATTTGTCATATTTTTATGTGACAGATTGCTGCAATCGCGGCTGTTTGTGTGCAATCAGAAGCTGAATACCGGCCTCTTATGGTGGATGTGGTTCAATCTTTAATCCCTCTAGTGAAAAACCCAGCCACATCTTGCCCAACTACTCCTTCAAGATATCACCATCAAATTGCCATTCCTATATCATAATCCAGATTGAATTACCATTGGCGTTTGTACATGTGAATCCTTGTGAGATAACTGCACACTGTAAGAGCAATAAAAACAAAGAAAAGAAAAATCCAACCATGATGTATGTAGCACTTGCGACTATATCTTTTTATTTTTGATCTAATCTAGGATTCCATGTATCATATGCGAAAAATGGATAACAATTTGAGGAGTTGAAGTTTATGTGAATCTGAGAACCAATGCTGAATTCTTGCAGCACTGCGATGCTCCATATATATTCAGCTACTTGTATCATATATATCTGCCTTCTCAGTCAAACAACTACATGCCTTGAAGGAAAAGGGGGGGAGGAAAAAAGGTATGAATTGCATGTTCATAATTTATGCAAGAGCTTCTCGACTGACCCAGATCAGGTAAGATGTTGGTGATATGAGGCTCTCGAGAGTTGATCTCGCAATCAATCAGTTTCAGTAGTATCATAACTCCATAATGCAATAGCAAGGGGATATAAGGTTTCAAGAATTATCTGTGAATCAACCTCAGAAGTTACACATCCCTACTGTCTTGCGCATAGGAGTGCTGATATTTTCTTCCATGTAGTTCTAATTTCCTGTCCTGAATTACTACAAGTATGTGAGGTCAATCACTTATCTTTAAGACATTCAACCTAGCTAGTTGCACCAAATGAGTTGGTCCAGGAACTGAGAATAGCTTCATGAAAGAATAGGTTCTCTGGTTCTCCATTCTTGATTGGAAGTATCAGTCAGACCTGTAGCAGCATATAATCATCGACTAGCCTTACTTAGAGATAGATCTAAGAAATATGTATCCTCAACATGATGATCAAAGGACAATATACTTGATGATCAAATTAACTAATAAATTATTTCCTAACATCGTTCTTAGAGGAAAAAAGCCTCTTCTCTTGATTACTATTTGGTGATTCAAGTGATGATGCAATAGTCTTCATTTTAGAGAAGCAAGGTTATCTAAGAAGAATGACCACATCTGCACTGTAGCAGCACTCTTTTAAACCAAATGGTCTCTATGTCATTTTGGATGAAGGTCTTCATGGATTGCTATTTGGAAGGGCAAGTATTCGCTTTGATCCCCGTGTAACAAAAAATTTCTAAATTCTCCATACATGATGCTTAGCTCACTTACTGAGTTCTCCTTTTTGCATTTAGTAAGTTCAGTCTCAAGTACAAGATGCAGCTGAATCTTTTAAGGAAACTTATGTCACTAGTAACCATACTTTATGGAAGAACATGACCTACAGAATTCTTAATCAGATGTCATCCATGTAAGACTACTCTTTGAATATGCATGGAGTTTTTAAGGTTTATTCAAGTGCTTGTTGAGGCTTGCTTTGGACTGCAAGTTGTACTTTTTTTGCTTTTGCACCATATTATGGCATCAAAGATGATCATGTTTACCATCCTAACACATGTCAAATAGATTTTCTGAGAGAATATGGCTTGTAGATTTTAAAACTAGCCTTGCAGCTAGACCCAATAAAATCCAAGTGACCACCATTGTGATAGGTGAAAAAGTTTCTGCTTAGACAACATCTTACACTCCGTAATTTTCAACACAATTTTGACTTAAAGATTCATATTTTGTCTCAATGACTGTTTTTCTTCCTGGACTTACTTCTACTCAATAAGTTTTAACTTCAGAAAGATCCATCATACTCTGGACTTGGAAGTCCAAGCTACAACAAACCTATCTTTAAGTGGATATTCTGACTTTAGTTTAATCTATCCAAATTGTTGTTTAGGATTATTAGAAATCTCAATGTATAATCTATCATAGAACTCCAAATACTATGAGAGAACATAAACAACAATGGTCCTCTCATTGGTTGTATAACAAGTAAGGGATGTTCCGTAACTTAACTGGTTGGTGCCATTAATGGGGTCGATAGGATTCTCACATACTTTCAGTGAGGGTATGCACAGCTGATTGGGCTACTAACTGTAAGGTATATCATCAGTGTAGCAGATACTGGCTGGAACTCTTTGTCAATGTATATCATGAATATTGTCATTACCCACAGAAGTAGCTGTACTTATTTAAGAGTGCTGTTACTTGGCTGTTTATTATCAAAAGAACAAAGGCGAAAAATAGTGAAAAACCTTGAACTGAGAAATGAGAAGACTCTGCTTTTAATCAAGTTAACCTTAGTTTTGGGTATAATTACTAGCTAGAGTGTTTATCTAATTCTACTTTACAATGGCAAAATGATGTTTGATCTCATGATTGTTCGAGTTGGAATCAAGTTTATGGAGTGATCTAAGGCATGGTTTTAGACAACATAACAAAGTTCTCTTCGAACTCTACCCATTGTTTCACCTCCCAAAAAGAAGGAAAGAAGAAACTCTTTATGTGCTTGCAATGGTTACGCCCTAGAACTACTCCTAGCCATTAGAGGCTTTTGGATCACAATTCCAACACAAACTCATAACCCAAGTGGCAAGCAGAGCCATTCCTTGCCCATACATTGTGTTGCGGCCAATTCCCTCGTCGCCTGG
>KE504721.1:519844-530230 GCA_000441515.1 Elaeis oleifera
ATTTATTTATTTATTTATTTAAATCTGGGTTATTACAAAATTTATGCATATCAAATAAAAAATTATGATATCAAGTTAAACTTACCAACTATGACAAGATGAATTCTTAAAATATTAAGAAGAATTAAGAGAGTGCAATATGAATTCAGTTCTAATCTAAATCCATTGTATTAAAAATTATGTCCAACTTAAGTTTAAATCACAAAAACCTGATTGAAATTATGTAAAGTTAAAATTTATTCTAATATACTTATTATATTTAATCTTAGCCAGCACTCATATAAAACTACTTAGTCGAAGGTTCCCTAGTCTAAAAGGGGTAATTAAAAATAGATTCTAGAATCTATTGTACATCTCCAACCTTCTTATTAGTTGAACCCTATTTTGGGCAAATTTGTAAAGATCTTACCAATTTATTTGTATTCCACTTTTCTGTTGTACAAGTCAAGCACAGGGCCACAAATGCCATCCTGCAAGAGGTGCCAGTGCTTCTGATAGAAGAAAGGGATCCCATATGGGCCAGTCACCTTCTTTGGATTATAGGAAACAAAGCTTCCTTAATCTCTCCCATGAAAAATTATTAAGAACAGAATGATTCACTGCCATCTATGTGTACAAGGAAACCCAATCTGCGATGATGCAACTATCCTCTAACTTTTTAAGAAGGTTGCTATAGAAAGAATGAAACGGACCAGCAAAAGCTTACTGGTTCTCCAATAGGTGGCCATCCATTTCGAAAGCATTTATAGTTTTCTTCCTTGTTCCTAAGGCACAGTGGTGGAAGAATGATGCATTCCGGTCTCCTTAAAGTGCCTAAAAATTGAAGATTCACATTGTTGATCATTACCTACATCATTAAAGGGCCTAAAATTAAAATCCTATGTTTTAGGCTGCTCGCTTATCACATGTGTGCAAATTATTGGTATTAATTGTGCTAGTGTGCTAACATACATGTTAGGAAAATCCAAAGTGATAAGACATATACACATAGATACACACCCACATGGATGTGTATAGAGACACATACCTGGATACACAAGCAACTAATAAATTTTATGTCAAGAGAATGAAATATCTGGTAATACTTGAGATATGCAATGCATCACACATAGCAAAATAAGAATAGTTTTGAACAAACAAAACATAGTAGCCATGCCTTCTTGAATTTTTAGCTTGGATTTACTTCACTACAAGGAGTTTTGATTTCAAAATTTATAAGAATCTGGAAGGACAAAATAATTAATGGACTATAGATACTGGTGCAACCACTTCTTACATTTAAAATATATTAAAACCTAATTACATGAGAGGATTGAGATGGTGCTCCTTTTTCTATGCTGTCCCATAATTCCATTTACTCCACCAGGCACTGCCTATTTGGTGATAAATGGTGATCGGCTGATTCGATAGGGGAAGTGCTCCATATCACCTTTGTACTCTTTGATCACTCCCAGTTGATTAGTTGAAGCCGCCTGATCTAGCAATGGGTGGTTTCACAACAAAATACAAACATGAACTATGTGAACTACTTTTGCCTATCTCTTTATCCCCTTCCTTTCCTTGTCTCTCATTAAAATAGTGGGTTGGCTGATAGAGTGATGATAGCTAGTCCCCATGGTTGGAGCAAATTGCAGATTGACGATGGAGAGATGATGAGCCTAGTAGAAGCCTATGTGTCTATCCTACATGGCCTAGTAAATTTAGTAAAGTTGATGAGCTTGGGTTTCATCTAGACAGCTTGATCTTATGAAACTTCTTGAGCATTTCATTTCCCTTATTGACTTGATCAAAGGCTTTCATCAGCTTGTTGTTGGCAAAACGGTCAACTTGGATGGTTTTGGAGCTATGGGAACTGGAACATGGCAACCTCCTTGTAATCTAACATATAGTTGTTTATTGGACAGTGTCTAAACTTTCTCACTAGGAATCCTGCTGATGAGCTAATATATTGGTGGATCTCTAGCAATCTCATTGATGGTAGGGGGACATGATTGGGCCGAGGGCATCTGATGCCATGCCTCCGTTCTTAAAGAAGCTCTAGCTTCTTTTGGGGCCCGTGGCATAGTCATGATCCTTCATGAGCTCGGTGATCTTTAGGGCACTTCAATTGTTGCTCACCAATGGTTGGAAAGAGGTAGGGAGGAGAACTGTCATGGCTAGATGATGAATTTGTTCCAGTATATAGGGGTTATGGAGAACTTTGGTTGAAGGGGAGAGGGAAGGGAGAGAGGTGAGGTCCATTGGTGTATAAAGTTCTTGAATTAAAGAGAGAAGAAAGAAAGGAGCAGCATTCTCGATTCCTTTTATGCAATTAGAATACCTAAGCAAGCTGCTCCTTTTTTTTACAAAAATACTATATTACCTAGTATCCCTCACTAGTACCTCAAACTTATTCTAGGCAATTGCCAATTATAATTGCTATACACATTGCAATATCAAAGTTCTCGTATCAGATTAGGTGGACATTAAAGCAATTTCCTTGTAATAATTTAAATCTTAAAATTTGGACTTAGTTATTAATTTTGTTGATAACACTGCCTTCATGATTGCTAATCATCACTTTTGTCAGTTTGATCATCATGTTGTTGTTTTGGTTATTTAAATCAAATTTCTCATTTCCATAGTCATCATTAGCAGGTTTTATTTCACATATTCCATCTCTTTACAGGATATGAAGCACCAAATTTGAGGTGTGTATCACTCTTTTCCACATTATTGGACAATTATTCTGAGTTTTTAAAAGAGAGAGTGGTAGAATTCTAAACTCACGCACTTTAGATTTATCTTGAATATTTGTATATTAATCCTTTTGTTATTTCATATTGCTAAGCGAATTGTTACATGGTGCATTTTCCTCCCAAACTACAATCCTATGGCTGAATTGGTCTATTATTGAAGTTATTGATTATGATGATAAAATTTACATAACACATTTATTTTTAAAAAATTGTAAAGGATATGTTTTCTCCCCTTTGTTCTTATTGATTCTAGTGTTATTCCTATTTTAGGGTGGATTGAAGGGTTAACCATCCCTAATTTTCTAATGGAAAAAAGATTTTCGTAGTTTACTTTGAGCTAATGTAGTTTTCTTTCTTAGTAAAGATTGGCAGTAAGATTTGCTTTATTGATTGGTACCGGTGTGTACTGACCATACTATATTGATATCAAATCAATATACGGTACAAGGGTTATTGACACTTGATACGTCTAATCGGCCTTCATATCGTATGTACTAACATTGTAGTAGGATGGTACTAGATTGGGGTCCGATACTGCACGGCAATCCTTGGCTAGCATCATATTATAATTTATTAATGTAGGACAAACTATATGTATTTGCTTATATGAGATAATTGTGATTGAATTTCTATATTATTATGCTCAGTGGACTTGCAATTAAGAGAATTATTGGCCCTTTTTGACAACCTAGGAACCTTGAAAAATCCTATGCACAAGGAGAACTACGACAATAGAAAATTTGGTATATGTCAACAAGTCGATATATCGTAAAAAGGGTAATGATGGGAACTGATTAGATGGTGATGGCAATAGCTGCAATACTTTTGATACAAAATAAAGAGGAAGGGAGAAGCTCTATCTTTGAATCACCAATTTGTCTAACCCCTTAATTGGTACGATAAAACTATACTATATCTCTAAATTATTTATATTTTTTGGATCAATTGATGCGTAGGCAAGGATCTCCCAAGCATTTGATTTTTGATATATAGGCAGCATAGAGGTAATAGATCGCATATAATGGCTTGGATCATCGATGTGGGACCTCCATTATCTATTAATCTATGCAGTTTATCCCTATGTTTCTTCGTATATATGCATGCTAATTAGAAGTATGCCTGCAACATTTTATCCTTTGAAGGAAACCGGCAGACAAAGTCGCAGCTGGATTCTTTGGTATAGTTCCTGATTTTCTTTATGGAGATCCATATGTACCAGATCAGAAGCCTATAAAGACATGGATTGAAAGCCATGGGCCGGTAGGTTATATAATCATCTTAAAATATGAACCTCAAACATTGTTGAGAAGAAGTTCATTATTTAACAACCTATTTCAAGGAATATGTTTGCTAACCTGTTAATGGTATTTGCAAATTCATTTTCTAGATTTTGCGTGTTTTATGCATGCTTTTACATATTCACCTAGCTGCGAATACATTATTGCATGTATGCGACACGCTTTTTCATTCCTCTAATGTATTTGAGTTTCCAGTGCTTCATTATCTTGCAATGATATTTTTTCCCATCCAGAACTTACTGCAGACTCCAAAGTGACCTTGGCAGTCATTCTTACCTTCTTTGAATTATAACTCTTAGAAGCAGTTAAAAACTTTGAAGTTTCCAAGTTTACAACAGATATGCTCCTTTAGCTTCAGTTAATTAATGTCTAGAGCCAGTTACCTCCTTCCAATTGAAATTTGCTGTTTTACAGTCTCTAATTCCTTCTGGCATATGTACAACATTGTCGCCGATCATTATCTTTTTCTCTTTCAGCTTGTCGAGAGTTGGAAGCCACCTGAATAAAGAGCGACATAAAACTTCTCTCTTTCTTTTCTCTGATTAGATCCACTCAGAAGACAAGAATCTGATCAGCACTATACTTCCAACAATCCTTTGGCTTTATGTTCTTAAGGAATAGAATATTTCAGTTTCACTCCATATATGAACCGTGGAGCATTACTCTACCCTACATGGAGCAAGTAGCCTCCAAGAACTCTGGTGAATAACTTGGTTCACGTTCCTAATGCGACTGCCCAGAAGATTGTCGAAAGATATTAACAAGCCAAGGATCCTACCATAAATGGATTTTCCCATTCTTAATTACAAAACCCGACATCTGAAGATATTCTTTTGTGCTTGGAAAAGCCTGTCAATGTATTGAATCATATCTTCAGTGTAACTTGACATAATTTCTCACTGCAGCAGCTGCCTATGATATACAATTGTGCAAGACGTGATAGAGAAATAATAGAGCTAATTATACAAATGAAAAAGGAAAAATTTAATGATAATTTGTACCATACAAATACAATAGTCCTATGTATGTAAAGTCTAACGTGGATGACCATTTTGTAGAAGCGCTTCTCACAGTTCAAGTTTTAAGGGAGATAAAGCTTCAGCTATTCCTGCTTGAGCAAGCCATATAACATTCTTTTAATCTTTCTTAGGACAATCTTCCATCATTACTGGAACTAGGTACGTAATGATGAATAAATCATGCCCGCATATTGCTTCATTCACATCTTCAACATACAATTTCTGCTTTGTGCATTTAATTGTTGGAGTAAAAAGGTCTTTTATTTTCTTTCTTAATATACTTGTTTTTTGCATCTTATTTGTTTCTTATAATTAGAGAATTACCATTCTCCTTCAATTTTCTTCACCTTAAACTTTTTGCAGGATAAAGGGTTTGAAGATGCAAAATTGGTAATTGAGGCTTTGAAAACAAAGGTGTGTCTGCAATAGGGGCTGCTGGATTTTGTTGGGTGGTACGTCAGTATACCATTTTGAGCTGAATTATGATTTTCTAGCTGGAATATACTTGAGATAAATTTTTTTTATGACTGATTTCAAGGATTCTTAAGGCAAATTGTCGAATCCTCTCAGCCAAGGTAGTTGCAGAATTAGCAAAGTCTGATAACATTAAATCTGCAGTTATGCTACATCCCTCATTTGTGATTGTTGATGACATCAAAGGTATGTATCTTAATAGCAATATGCACAATTGTTTGTCACATGCAAAAAAGTACATGATTTAATCATTAGATGGAAAAACTGAGCATTCTTTGAATCTCTTTATCTAATTTATGATTAACTGAAAATTGCTGTATTTTGATCTTGCAAATATTCAATTATTTTCAGAGGTTAAATGCCACATTGCTATACTTGGAGCTGAGATTGATGAGTCCTCTCCACCTGAACTGTTGAAACAGTTTAAGGAGATTTTGTCCCTCAAATCTGAGGTAGGAAAATTCTTGAAAGACTTGTCATGTCATTCATTTGGTATGTTATTTGGTGATCCATGATATGCTCAAATCTCTCTCTCTCACACACACACACATGCCCGGGTGCACACAATGAGTGTGAGAGAGTATTTTTCTTTGAGCAAGATTCTAGCCTACTGGTGCAAAATCTGCAGTGTTTTGAATAGAGGACCCACACTATTGATCATGATCTACATTTGAATGACCTAGAAACAATGAGTTTTGAAGGTCATTTATCTAACCATCAAGTGATCCCAAAATGCACAATTTCAATGGCTCAGTAACATGTACTAATTTAATCTATGATGTGTAAATCATCTTACAAGGTCTTTGGGCATCGAAAACTTAGTCAAGCTTTATATCGACCTATGTGATGCAGGTCAATAGCTATGTAAAGATCTTCCCTGGTGTTGCACATGGATGGACTCTGAGATATGATACCAGTGATGAAATGGCTGTGAAGAAAGCTGAAGAAGCTCATCAAGGCATGTTAGAGTGGTTTGCTGAGCATCTTAACTAAGAAATCAGTGTGAACATTCAGTGGCGGGTTAATAGACCATTCCTACATATTATGACAAAGGCTATGTGTTACTGAGGATTTGTGTGTGCTTTTATATGTTCCAATGTATCCTGAGCTTCATAGTCGGAATCAATAATACCTTCTCTTAGTAGTAATTTGTAGTTGGACACAAAATGATGTTCTTTATGCAAATGAAGCATGACTAAGATTAGGTATAAAATATTTCATGTTATAACCATTTAAGAGTTTTGTACTTAAAGATTTATTTGTCTGCATGCTTATGTGGTGACCTTTAGTCTAGGAACTAATATCCTTATCTACTGCAGTTGCCTGATGGTATCTTTCAAATGCTTCAACCTGACATGACTATGGTTGCATAAAGTTGTATACCTAGTTCTAGCTTTTGCAGTGTCTTATTATTGACTTGCACAGATGAAGGAAACTTTTGGTATTGAAGAAACCCCACTCCTTTTACCAATAGAACTCAAGGCATGTTTGATTGAGGGGAGTTAGACAGGAATGAAAATGAATGGCTCTCATTCCATCTCTTTGGTGGGGGAGTCCCATTTTCATTTGAATCCGAGAAAGGAATGGAAATATCCAACCCGAAAATCTAATCCTTATTTTTCCTGTTATTTAAATTTCGTTCTAATTTCGGTCATGAACCAAACATATCGGAAGATATGGCTATTCCGATTCTCATTCTAGGCCATTCAAATTCCTATTACAAACCAAACACAAAAGTATTTCAAAATTCACAATGAGGCTTAATGGTATTTTCAAAATTCACAATGAGGCTTAATGCTTTCTCCCATTAACCATTCCATTTATTGATTACATAAATTAATTTTGGTCTGTGTGTTAGTAGTTGTTATTCTAATCAACCAATATTTTATTGATGCAAAGCCTGATATGGTTATGGTTCCCTGTAACTACGACAATTCCAGCTCTGGTTTCCATCTGTTCTAGTGGCATGTGCTTTTGTTTGTAAAAGCCGTGCCAAGGATGTGAAACTTACATGCCCCTTGAGCCATTAAAAGAATAACAGCTCTAGTTTTGTTTAGAAGGAAGTGCGTTCTCCTCCTGACCTTTACTATTATTAATATGCAGTTATGTGTGAGTGAGAATGCGATGGTTTAGGACATTGTGGAACTGTAATTACATGAAAGGTATTTGAAGAGGTCCGTTTAGTGAGCAAATGATACAGAAAAATCATATAGGGTGGGTACTATAGGCCATTATATGGGGCGGGCCTAATTTCATACCATGTTTCTTTTTTTTTCATATTTTAAAGAGAAAATCTATAAGTCAAATAGGGAATGAATTTTCTTACTAATAAAGTTCGTTAGTTCTATAACTGAAACAATAAAGAAAAAAAATAAAATATATGTCTAAGAGAGATCCTTTGTGACCGTCTATATTTTCTTTCTTCTTCATAAAATTTCTCCATCCATTATCTTCCTCATTAAGCCATTTCTTTCATTCGTAAGATTTTTCTCTTGAGTCTCTTTCTCTTCTTCCAAACCCCATACGCCATCTCTCCTATCCATGAGGTTTTTCTTGAGTCTTTTTCTTCTCTTCTAAATTTCTCTTCTTTTTTAAGATCTTTGCATCTAAAAATTTATGAAAACTATGTATTATTTTACTTAGAGGTGTGTATTAAGATGTCGGAAGAATATTTTATTAAGTGTGTATCAATTGACCATATATTATGTACTAATAAAACTAAATTTGATAACTATGTATCAATTTATCTGTAGGTATATATTAGATTATTGATAAGTGTATATCAAAAAAATTTATAGTATGCATCAGTAACCCATCTAATGTGTATCATTTACTTATGTACTGTGTACTAATGAGTGCTGTGTTTTGAAAATGATGTATTGTTTATTTAAAAGCGTATATTGGGACGTCGAATGACTATTTTGCTAGATGTGTATCAATTAGTCATATACTCTATATTAATGAATACTAAGTTCAGTAAATTATGTATCAATTTAGTTATAGATGTGTATTGGATCCTTGCTGGATGTATATAAAAAAACTTACAGTATGTATTACTGGCTATATCTTCAGTGTGTATCATATGGTCATATATGTATCGCTAAAAAGTATATACTAAAAATGAAAAAAATAGAATACCTTAATTATAAAACTAATAACTCCATCAATAAAAAAATCTTTGAATTTTAGACTTATTCTTTAAGATTGATACTAAGAGATACATAACAAACTATGAAGCCCACCCCATTTGATATTTTATAGTGCCCACCTTGCATGATTTTTGTTCATATCCCTCATGTAGCAATGACTGACTTAAATGACTTTTGGAGTCCGTTCTTTATGGATAAATATTATTAAAAAATTGATCAATTTTACTATAGACCAACTTTCCTATATTCTTACTCTTCTCTAAGTGGATAAATTATTTTCTCATGGACTACATTTATCTATGAAATGGAGAGAAGTTTTATCCACCTAGGAGGTGGGTAAGTTATTTTTTATTAACTAAAAGTAATCTTTTATTTCATTCCTAATATACCTTTAATATATAATAATAATATAATAATATTTATATAATAAAGAATATTATGCGAAATATAGATAGATTTTAGTAATTTATCCAAAAAACTAGTACTGCAAAAGAATATAAATAATGATTCCTGAGCTATTTTTCAATGCATAAAAGGATATGGATAAATTATTTTTTATCTAAGTATTATCTGAAAAATATTTTTCTAAAAAAATATGAATTTTTGAATATATTTTTTATCCTTAAAAGAATAGGTCCTTGAGGTGCAGGAGACAAAGGCTGGCGTATATAAGCTAGCCTACAAATGTAGACTGGCTGTATCATAACGTTCAAACAAGTAGCAAGACAAGCACTTGCTTACATACCTCTCTTATCCTGAATTCCATCTGGTTAGGAAGACGATAATATAGTAAATGCTAGAACAGACATTGTATGGTATTATAAAGGAACAACAGTTATTATCATCCAAATCACTGTTTATATAACAATTTCAGATTTGGATTTGAAAAAAGTTGAATTCAATAGGAAATATAATGTTATGAAGAGGAAGATAACAATTTTTATTTTGTTACGATGGACTGATATAATAATAAACAGTGCATTATAGCGGTTGTCCTATTCTTGTTATTTTATAGATGATGCAATAGATGATGTAATGGAGGAGGCCCTATTCTAATGGCCATTGCTTTTTCTTGATAAATTAATCATAGCTGCTTGTTTGTGTGGCGACGCATTAAGATGAACATTTGATAAATCGTTATTATTTTAAACATTACAATTTGGACTTCTAAATTGAACGTAGCAATGTTTTCATGACATTATTTTATTATTATGATTATTACAGCAGATTTTTCAGATAAAGAGAAACCTACCTGCGTGGTGATAATCCTATTTTAAATTTTTGAAGATGTAACACTGGAGATTTATATTGATAATTTCTAGTTCTATCATCCACGATTCAAAGCGAGAAACTGTCATTGCTAAGCAGAAGTATTACCAGGCAAGCTTGCTCTCCATGGTTATTGTTGCGGCCAATCCCTCGCATCGCGTCTGGTCGTCGGGAGCGAGCACCTGCACAGAAAATTCACTCAGACCGGAGGGGGCCTCCGACGGGAACCCTTCGACGGTCAAGTCAGAGAGGAGACTAGGCAACAGCTAAGAAGAGAACCAAAGAGCTCAGCGATGGGAGGAGCTTTGGGAGGTTCGAGAGGACTTCGGAGAGCTTACCAGAGCTGTTGCCTTACCCCTTTTTATAGTGGGAGGCGGTATGGTTCCGCCGTCCGTGATGTTGACAACTGTAGAGCCGTCAAATCGCCCTGGACTGTCAC
>KE504721.1:541171-553600 GCA_000441515.1 Elaeis oleifera
TTTCTTTTTTTTTTAATTTTGGTAAATCAGCCTCATCCCTTCGATCGCCACATTAAGGACGTTGTTCCTTTCACCAAAAAAAAATAAAAGACCTTGTTCCTGTCCGAACACATTTGCGTGTCGAGGAAAGAAACGTAGGCGAGTGTTTTCTAAGATGCTGATCTTAGCCGTGATGTCACGGCCTCCTGGAAAAAATATTTTGTGGCCGTAAGTCTCTGGGGGCCCCATGGCCCTCTATAAATTAGCTTAGCAGTGTCCTTTCCACTTTCCACCAAGTAGACCCAAAAGATGGCGAGCTCCCAATGCTGCGAGCACCCGCCGACCCTGAACCCGGCCAGCGGCCAGGGTTGCGTGGTGGACGACCTGGGGGGCCTCAAGGCCTACACCGTCGGCCCACCAGCCTGTAAAACCGCCGTCCTCCTTCTCTCCGATATCTTCGGTAAATACTAAATTCCTTCTTTTTACCCCTTATGGGACGCACTTTCTGCTTCCGGGATGAAGGTTAGAGAATTTGGCATGGTGGATTGTGAGACATAGCATGTTTATTACTGTCTTCTTTTTTACTCTGTATTTGGTATGTTTCTTTTTCTTTACTTCTTCCTTTTTTTTTTTTACCCTTTAGGCTTGTTTGTTATGGAGGCATGCTTCTTCTTTCTCTGATAAAGGAACTGGGCCAAAGCTCAGATCATGAGTCCTTGTTCCTTTCTTGAACACACTTTATAGTCTGGTTTACTAGTCAAAAGCTACCTCCTGCATCTTCTTTATCTCTGCACAAAAATCTTCTTCTCGTGTTATCAATCCATCTTCTTAGCAAAAAGTTCTAGTTAACTCTATCATAGGCCTTTGTAAATTCTTGCTTCGATATAGTGGCTTCTCTCTTCTCGGCCTCTTGGAGGAAGAAAGGACCTCATTGGCACTAAGGTAGCTATTTAGGATGAATCGATGACGCAGACGTCTTAGCCGATCGTTACCTTGATTTGATGGACCAGGTCTGAAAGGGTCGGAAACAAGCTGATTGTACCTGACCCTATCCATTTTGACATTGCTATGCTGTAACTTGGCGTAACTCTCTCATCTGGTGTTAGATCGCTATTATGACCTCAATTCGGAAAGCTCTTTCCGTGCCCTACAAGCCTGACTGCTTCGCCGTCACGTCTAGTATCGAGGTCAGATTCTATTGTTTGACAAGTTAACGAGAGCTCGGAATAATCATAGATGAATTGAAAGTCTTAATCCTTGTCTTAGTCTTTTCCTATTTTGTTTCGGATTCCTTTTACTGTTAAGTTAGGAATTTTTCTCTATAAATAAGATCTTTCAAGCCAACGTTGTAATTAGTTATTTCGTGATATTGAATTAAAAATTCTAGAGAAGAAGTTTCTTCTTCCTTACTGTTTTCTTGTTTCGTATATCTTCTTTCTCTTTCCATCAAAACGTAGCCTAGGCTGCGTGAATTAGCCTCTAACAAGAGTAGGTTGCTCCTAATTGACCAAGGCATTCAAAAGCGGTTTCAATCTATGGGCTAGGACCATAGAATTTTGACACACCATTCATTAGTGACATAGGTTTGTAATTTCATCTAAGAGGTATCACTTTTCTTAGGGATAAGAGTGATGAAGGAATAAGAGATCTATTTGGAGTGATTTTATTAATCTAAATAATTCAACAAATCCCTGTGACAGATCTAGTGGTTAAAAGATGGTTTATTTCTCACTGGGTGATTCAAATTTACAAACTGATTCCCTAATATAAAAACCTACACCAGTTTTAGTGGTCCATATTCTGCTTATTGCTTAATAGATGACCCAGAGTTTAATATAGTTGATTGATTGATATAAAGTTATGGTCGAACTAATGGCTAGCAAGTCATTGGTTACTTGATGCATGATGGCTGTTCGAATGTCCTTCAGTATAATTTAATGGAAATTACAAATGTATGTATGTGTGTGTGTATTTGATGTAGGCGCATTGCTCAATAATGAAGCATTACTTTGATATTAGTGAGATGTCGATCTCATTCCAAAGAAAACCATCTTAAAGGAAATTTCCTATAGAAGAGCACTTCTCCATAATTGAAGTACGATTTTAGTTCTTCTAAGACTAGTCTCATTTTAATAATTTTATTCAAAAATTATTTTCCAAAATAAATTTCTTGTGTAAGAGTGTAGCTCTATTGGATAAAATATTATTTAAGTTTGCTTTTTGTATCTTCATGGGATTCTTGTTCAAAATTCTTGTTAGAATCCTATTTTATATTGGAGTATCTACATGTGTAACTTCAATTGAAATAAAACTATCACTTAAATTCTTGAGTGAAATTTCATTTTTGTTCACTCTAAGAAATTTTCCTGATTGAATAAATTTAAAAAAATTATATTAAGGATAATTTATTCGAAAGTTGTTGTAATGTGGATTCATATATTTGTTGGAATACATATGAGGATTAGTCTACAAAGTTTTATTGAACTTGAACATTTAAAATTTATTTAAGTATAAAGGATATTATTCCGTGAATATAAGGTTCAGTTCCTTGAAATTAAAATTATCCTTATGAATTACAAGGACTTTATTAATAAAATTTATGCATATCAAATCAAAAACTATGACATCAAGCTAAACTTACCAACTATGACAATTGTTTCTAAGAATGATAATGAATTCTTAAAATATTAAGAAGAATTAGGGGATTTTTGGTTGGGGAGAGTTGGGGTTTGGAATCGAAACAGGAATGGGTAACTTTCATTCCAACCATTTGATTGGGAGGAGTCCCATTTCGATTCCAGGGTGGAATGGAAATGGCCCAATCTACCTAAAACTCCATATCCACTCTCCCATAACGATTCAAATTTTTATTCCAATTCTGATTCCGATCACGAATCAAATGCTTCAGAGAATTTGACCATTCCGATTCTGATTTCGATTCCAATCCATTCTGATTCCCTTTTCTGTTTCGATTCTGGTTGTGAACTAAACACCCTCTTAACGGAATGTAATATAAATTTAGTTCTAATCTAAATCCATTGTATTAAAAGGTATGTCTAACTTAAGAGGATGTTTGGTTGTGGAGAGTTGGGGTTCAGAATGGGAATGGGAATGGATGACTCCTCATTCTTACTATTTGGTTGGGAGGAATCCCATTTTGATTCCGATTTTGAGACAAAATGGGAATGATCCAATCTATCTAAACTTAATTCCTACTCTCTCCTAAGTATTTAAAATTCGATTCTGATTCCGACCATGAATCAAATATTTCGGAGGATTTGGCCATTCCGATTTGGATTTCAATCCATTTCGATTCCCATTCTGATTTCGATTCAGGTTGCGAACCAAACACCCAAGTTTAAAGCACAGAAACCTAATTGAAATCATGCAAAGTTAAATTATTTTAATATACTTATTATATTTAATCTTAGCTAGCACTTATATAAAACCACTTAATCAGAAGTTCCCTACTCTAAAAGGGGTAATTAAAAATAGATTCTAGAATCTATTGGATGTCTCGAACCTACTTATCAATAAACCCTATTATGGGCAAATTTGAAAGATCTCACCAATTATTAGTGTTATATAACTATCCCAAGGTTAAAACCGAGGGTAGATTTGTGATCCTAAAAGATCCTATCCGCCTCCACTTTTCCATTGTACAAGTCATGCATAGGCCGATAAATGTCATCCTGCAACAGCTGCCAGTACTTCTGATAGAAGAAAGGGAACCCATATGGCCTAGTCACCTTCTATGGATTAATAGCAAACAAAGCTTCCTTAATCTCTTCCATGAAAAATTATTAAGAGCGGAAAGATGCATTGTTATCTCTATGTACAAGCAAACCCAATCCATGATGATGCAACTACCCTCTACTTTTTCAAGAAAGTTGCTGTAGAAGAAATTACGATTAAACTTATCAGCAATAGCTTATTGGTTCTCCAATAGGTGGCCATCTATTTCCAAAGCATTTATTGTGTTCTTCCTTCCTCCTAAAGCATATATAGTGGTGGAAGAATGATCCGTTCCAGTCTCCTTAAAAGTGCCTAACAATTGAAGTTTCACATTGTTGATTATGACCTACACCATTAAAAGAGCCTAAAATTAAAATCCATGTTTTAGGCTGCTCCCTTCTTATCACATGTGTCCACATTATGGGTGTCATTTGTTCTAGTTTGCTAACAACATGTTAGGGAAATCCAAAATGATAAGACATATACACATAGATACATATCCACATGTATGAGTATAGAGACACACACATAGACACACATGCAACTAATAAATCTTATGTCAAGACAATAAGATATCTAGGAATACTTGAGATATGCAATGCATCACACATAGCCAAGTAAGAATAGCTTTTAACAAACAAAACATAGTAGCAATGCCTTCTTGAATTTTTTTAGCTTGGATTTACTTTACTACCAGAGATTTTGTTTTCAAACTTTATAATAATCTAGAAGAGCAAAATAGTTAATGGAGTATGGATACTGGTGCAATCACTTCTCCCATTTAAAATATATTAAAGTCTAATTAGATTAGACAAACGAGACAATGCTCCTTTCTCTACACTATCCCTTCCATTTACTCCACCAGCATTGCCTATTTGGTAATCAGTGGTGATTGGTTGATTTGATAGAGGAAGTGATCCATATCACACTTTGTACTCTTTGATCAATCCCAGTTGATTAGTTGAGCCCACTTGATCTAGCAGTGGGTGGTTTAACAATAATATACAAACATGAACTATGTAAACTTCAACTTTTTCCTATTATCATTATCCCCTTCTTTTTCCTTGTCTCTCACTAAAACAATGGGATGGCTGATAGAGTGATAATAACCCCAAGGTTGGAGCAAACTGCAGATTGAAGATAGAGAGATGATGAGCTTAGTAGAATCCTATATGTCTATCACACATGGCGTAGTAAACCTAGTAAATTTGATGAGCTTGGATTTCATATAGACAGTTTGATCTTATGAATCATCTTGAGCATTTCATTGGCCTCATTGACATGATCAAAGGCTTTCATCAGCTTGTTGTTGGCAAAAGAGTGAACTCGGATGGTTTCGAGCTATAGGAATTGAAACATGGCGACCTTCTTGTAATCTAACATATAGTTGTTCATTGGAGTGTGTCTAAAATTCTCACCAGGGAATCCTCGTGATGGGTGGATTTCTAGCAGTCTCATTAATTGGGCCGAAAGCATCCGATGCCATGCCTCAGTTCCTAAAGAAGCTCCATCTTCTCTTGAGGCCCGTGACATGGCCGTGAACCTTCATGAGCTTGGTGATCTTTAGGGCACTTCAATTGATGCTTACTAATGGTTGGAAGGAAGTATGGAGGAGAGCCATCATGGCTAGACAATGAATTTGTTCGAGCTTTGGTTGGAGGGGGGAGAGGGAATGGAGGGCAGTGTGGTCCATTGGTGTATGGAGTTTCTTGAATTAAAGAGAGAAGAAAAGAAGGAGCAGCATACTCGTTTCCTATTCATGCGATTAGAATACATAAGTAAGCTGCTCCTTTTTTATTACAAAAATACTGCATTACGTAGTATCTCATACTAATACCTCAAACTTATTCTAGGCAATTGCCAGTTATAATTGCTATACGCGTTGCGATATCAAAGTTGTCAGATCAGATTAGGTGGATGTTAAAGCAATTTCCTTGTAATAATTTAAATCTTAGACTTTGAATTTAGTTATTAATTTTGTTGATAACATTGCCTTTGTGATTGCTAATCATCACTTTTGTCACTTTGATCATCATGTTGTTGTTTTGCTTATTGAAATCAAATTTCTTATCTCCATAATCATCATTCACAGTTTCTTATTTCACATATTCTATCTCTATGCAGGATATGAAGCACCAAACTTGAGGTGTGCATCACTCTTTTCCATATTATTGGACTATTATTCTGAATTTTCAAAAGAGAGGGTGACAGAATCCTAAACTCAGACACCTTAGATTTATCTTGAATATTTGTATTTCAGTCCTTGTATTGTTTCATATTGCTAGGCGAATTGTTACATAGTGCGATTTCCTTATAAACTACAATCCAATGGTTGAATTGATCTATTGTTGAAGTTATTGATTATGATGATAAAATTTACATAACATATTAATCTTTTTAAAAAATTGTAAAATGATATGCTTCTCTCCCTCTTTGTTCTTATTATTTCTAGTGTTGTTCCTATTTTAGGATGGATTGAAGGATAATCCAACCCTAATTTTCTAATCAAAAAATTTATTGGACTGTACTTTGAGCTAGTGTAGTTTTTTCCCTATAAAGGCTAACAATAAGGCTTGTTGTATCGGTGCTCGTATTGGTGCATATTGATAGTACCATGCCAGTATTGAATTGGCATATGGTACAAGAGGCGTACCAATACTTGGTACACCAAACAAGACCTTGTACTTGATGTACTAATATTGTAATAGGATGCTATCGGTATGGAGTTCAGTATCGAGATGACAAACCTTGGCTGACACCATATTATAATTTATTAATGTAGAACAAATTATATGTATTTGCTTATATCAGATAATTTCTAACTGAATTTTTGTATTATTATGCTGAGTGGACTTGGCAATTAAGGGAATCATTGGCCCTTTAATGGCCTAGGAACCTTTAAAATCGTATGCATAATGGGAATTACATTAATAGAAAATTTTGTATATGTCAACAAGTGGATATGTGGTAAAAAGGAAAATGACAGTAGCAGATTAGATGGTGATGATGATAGTTGCAATACTTTTGCTACAAAATAAAGAAAGGAGAAGCTCTATCTTTGAATCACCAATCTGTCTAATCTCTTAATTAGTAGGATAAGACTTTACTATATTTCAAGAAATCAACTTTGTTTTAAAAATAAGCTTGAAATCATCTCTCTCTCTCTCTCTCTGTGTGTGCATGCGTGCGCACGCGCGTGTGCACATGTATGTGTGTGTGTGTGTGTATGTATAATGTATGTATGTGTGTAGAAATCAACTTTGAGATTTGATTTTAATATATGCTTAAAACCATCTCTTTATGTGTGTTTGTGTACATGTATGTATGTATGTAATTGTATGCATGTGTAAATCAACTTTGAGGTGTGATTTCTCACTAACCATGCTTCTCTAGAGAGGAGAAGGTATATATTTTTCTTGATTTCAAAATCAATAATGGGACATCTAAGTTGAGGATCCACGCTATTGATCATGATCTGTGCTTCCAAAAATGCCTAAAGCCAAAATTCATATTGAAAGATTGAAACCAATGTCTGGGTGCAAAAATGAATAGTTAAAATGATAAGAAACCATATTTTGTATGATTGAAGCATTAAAGTCTATTGATTTTCAATGTATACATAGTTTAACATGCATAGATCATGATCAATAAGATGAATTTTCAATCCAAATGATTTATCATATATTTAAGCATACCAGCACAATAAATACTATTTATTTTGTGTCCGCATGATGCATAGGTTAGAAACCACAAAAATATATTATTCAATTTTTGGGGCATGTGAGTCTTCGATTTGGTTGCATTATTGTTTTGGAATTGAGAAAGGTAAATATCCAATCAGATCTAGTCAGGTCAAGATTGGATAATTGGGGTTTAACATGATGATCCAAACTGTTGGATGTGATTTGGTACCTTTAAAGTTTTTGAGACTACGACCCTATGCATCAAGTAGTAATAAAAGCATGTATTGTTTCATGCTATCTTAACTGCTCAATTTTATGACAACTTGATGTATAGGTTTCTCCGAATTACATGATTTTTGGTGGGTAAGTAGGATAGTAGATCACATCTAACAACTATGATTATTGATGTGGAACCTCTATGGTTTAGTTTAACTTGATCGAATCTATGTAGAGATACACTTGCATGTAGCCAAGTTCACGCACGTGCACAGATATAAATGCATACATGCACATACATACATGCACACATATATACATGTGTGCACACACACATATATATATGCTCGCATACATTTATATACATTGACAAAAATGTATGTATAAATGCATAGACAGAGAGCATTAGACTTAGTTACACTCAAGTGGATCCCAACTCAATTTCATTCAGATCCATATTTGATGATGGAGCTATATTGATGATTCAAGTCATTGGATGTGATTTACTATCTTTAAATTGCTTACATACCAAAAAATCATGCGATTAAGAGATCCCTAGTCTATGCTTCAAGAGGTAAAAAAATTAGACCATCTAAATAACATTAAATTATTTATATTTTTTGATCGCTTGATACATAGGCAAGGGCCTCTAAATCATATGATTTTTTAGAAATAGTAGATCACATCCAATTGCTTGGATCATCAATATGAGACTTCCATTGCCTATCTATCTATTTCAGCACTATGTTTCTTCGTATACATGCATGCTAATTAGAAGTATGCCTGCAACATTTTATCCTTTGAAGGAAATTGGCAGACAAAGTTGCAGCTGCTGGATTCTTTGTTGTAGTTCCTGATTTTTTCACGGAGATCCATTTGTACCAGATAAGAAGCCTCTAGATATATGGCTTGGAAGTCATGGACGGTATGCTATAATCATTTTAAAGTATAAACCTAAAACATTGTTGAGCAAGAAGCTCATTTGACAACCTATTGCAAGGAATATGTTAGTTAACCTGTTAATGGTATTTGCAAATTCATTTTCGTAGATTTTGCATGTTATGCATGCTTTTACATATTTGCCCACATATATTGCATCCATAGTTTTGCTGTGAATACATTATTGCATGTATGCGATACACATTTTCATTCCTCTAATGTATTTGGGTTTGCAGTTCTTCATTGTCTTGCAATAATATTTTTTTTCTATCCAGAACTTACTGCAAACTACAAAGTGACCTTGGGAGTCATTCTTACCTTCTTTGAAATTGTAATTCTTATAAACAGTTAAAAGCTTTAAAGAATTGCAAGTTTACAACAGATTTGTTCCTTTAGCTTCAGTTGATAAATCTGTAGAGCCAATTACCTCCTTACAGTTGAAAATTGTTGTTGTATAGTCTCTAATTCATTGTGGTATATATAAGACATTGTCGCCAATCATTATCTTTTTCTCTTTTAGCTTGTTGACAGTTGAAAGCCTCCTGAAATAAAGTGCCATATAATACTGCTCTCTTTTTTTCTCTGATTAAATCCACTCAGAGGACAAGAATCTAATCAGCACTATACTTCCAACAATCCTTTGGCTTTATGTCCTTAAGGAATAGAATATTTCAGTTTCAGTCCATATCTGAATGATGGAGCATGACTGTACACTAAATGGAACCAGTAGCCCTCCAAGAACTCTGGTGAATAACTTGGTTCACATTCCTAATGTGACTGCCCAGAAGATTGTCAAAAGACATTAACAAGCAAAGTGATCCTACCATAAATGGATTTTCCCATTCCCAATTACCAAACCTAACATCTAAAGATGACCTTTTGTGTTTGGAAAAGCTTGTCAATGTATCAAATCATATCTTCAGTGTAACTTGACATAATTTCTCACTGCAGTGGCTGCCCAGTCTATACCATTGTGCGAGATGTGATAGAGAACTAATAGAGCTAATTATACACATGAGCAAAGAAAAATGTAAGGATAATCTGTACAAAACAAAATATTATAGTCCTATGAATGTATGACCATTTTGTAGAAACGCTCTTCACAGTTCAAGTTTTAAGGGAGATAAGGCTTCAGCTCTTCCTGCTTTAGCAAGCCATATTACATTCTTTGAATCTTTCTTAGCACAATCCCCATCATTACTGGAACTAGGTAATTATGAATATATCATGTCAGCATACTGCTTCACACACCTCTTTCACATACAAATTCTGCTTTCATGCATTTAACTGTTGGAGTAAAACGTCTTTTATTTCTTTCTTAATACACTTGTTTTTTGCAGCATATTTGTTTCTTATAGTTAGAGAATTACTATGTTACTTCAATTTTTTCCACATTACAACTTTTGCAGGATAAAGGGTTTGAAGATGCAAAATTGGTAATTGAGGCTTTGAAAATAAAGGTGTGTCTACAATAGGGGCTGCTGGATTTTGCTGGGTGGTATGTGAATATATCCTTATGACCTGAGTTATGATTTTCTAGCAGGAATATACTTGAGATAAATTTTGTGTTATGATGATTTCAAGGATTTCTGAGGGCTAATTTTTGAATGTTCTCAGCTAAGGTAGTTGCAGACTTAGCAAAGTATGATTACATTA
This sequence comes from Elaeis oleifera, assembly GCA_000441515.1. NCBI lineage: Eukaryota > Viridiplantae > Streptophyta > Magnoliopsida > Arecales > Arecaceae > Elaeis > Elaeis oleifera. The sequence continues at coordinate 551,380 of KE504721.1, forward strand.
AAGCTGCAGTTATGCTACATCCCTCATTTGTCAGTGTTGATGACATCAAACGTATGTATCTTAATAGCAATTTGCTCTTTTGTTTGTCTTATTCATAAAAGTACATAATTTGATTGTTTGATGGGAAATTGAGCATTCTTTGAATTTCTGCCTAATTTATGATTAACTAAAATTTGACCATATTTTGATCTTGCAAATGTTCAATTGTTTTCAGAGGTTAAATGCCATCTTGCTATACTTGGAGCTGAGATTGACAAGATGTCTCCACCTGAACTGTTGAAACAGTTTGAGGAGATTTTGTCCCTCAAATCTGAGGTATGAAAATTCTTGAAAGACCTGTCATTCATTCTATATGTTATTTGGTGATCTAAGCTATGCTTGAATCTCTCTCTCTCTCACACACACACGCACGCACGCACGCACGCACGTATGCACAGGCGCACAGAATGAGTGAGAGAGAGAGAGAGAGAGTATTCTTCTTTAAGGTTTGAGGCTTGAAGCCTATTGGTGCAAATTAGTGATCTGTGTTTTGAATTAAGGACCCACACTATCGGCCATGATCTACATTTAAATTACCTTGAAATCAAATGAGTTTTGGAGGACATTTATCGAAGCATGAAGTGATCCCAAAAAATGCACAATTTTAATGGCAATTTCAATGGCTCAATAAAATGTATTAATATATTAATCTGTGATGCGTAAATCATGTTGTAAGATCTTTAATCATGTTAAATGGGGGCATCAAAGACTTGTGTCATTATCCATTTTAATATAATAGGACTATTGACTCCATCCATTTGTGTCCATGTGATATGATATCAATATGTATTTAGTTTGTTATAGATTATGACCAACAATGTTAATCCTCATTTAAATAAATGGATTTCTTATTCAAGGTCTTTCATCATGAGACCAAAGTTAGTGATCACTGCAACTTAGTTAAGCTTTATATCAACCTCTGTGATACAGGTCAATAGCTATGTAAAGATCTTCCCTGGTGTTGTACATGGATGGACTGTGAGATATGATACTGGCGATGAAACAGCTGTCAAGAAAGCTGAAGAATCTCATCAAGACATGTTAGAGTGGTTTGCGAAGCATCTTAACTAAGAAATCAGTGTGAACATTCAGTGGCGGGTTGACAGACCATTCCTGCATATTATGACAAAGGCTATGTATAACTGAGGATTTGTGTGCTCTTTTATATGTTGATTTCCCAGTCAATGTATCCTGAACTTCATAGTCAGAATCAATAATACCTTTTCTTACTAGTAATTTGTAGTTGGACACAAAATGATGTTCTTTAGGCAAATGAAGTGTGAATAAGATTAGGTATAAAACATTCCATGTTATAACAATTTAAGAGTTTTGCATGCACTTTCTTAAAGATTTATTTGTCTGCTTGTTTTTGTGGTGACCTTTAGTCTAGGAACTAATATCCTTATCTACTGCAGTTGCCTCATGGTATCTTTGAAATACTTCAGCCTGATATGACTATGGTTGCTAAGGCTGCAAACGGATCGGGTTGATCCATGATCCGACCCGACCCGATTAGACCCGATCCGAATCTATTTAAAAGACCCATGGAGTCGGGTCGGGTTCAAAAATTGGATCCGTTCATCTTTTCGGGTCGGGTCTGGATTTTCTGAATTTGGATCCGATCCGACCCGATCCGTGGAGACTTTTGGGTTAATTTAGATCTCAAGATATATGGTCCGATCCGATCCGGATCCAAATATAAGATTCGAACTCAGTTAGAATAACTCATCCAAATAAGAATTTGGGTTTGGGCTAAAATAGTGATTCATCCAAATTTTTCTTAAATTTTTATTAAAATCTTTAATACTGTCGTACTATCACAAGATCATTAATGCACTGCACAAAAATGCCATTCTTACAGCTAATCTCGGAACTTTTCTAAAAGTCTTTCCACAAATATAAAGTAAACTGGGGATATACCAACAGTTGTTCATAATTAAAATATCCAGTTACTTGTTTACTGTTATACATTACTATTGCCTTAGGGATGGTATACAATATCTACTATCAATGGTGAAGTGAGAAGACGTGGGAAGAGAGGAGAGGAGAGAATATCTATATGAAAAGATAGATAAGGTCATGCTATTTTGCTGTCGATGTGACCTCTAATTCCACTTTGTGTAGATTTTAAATCCATGACTCGATCTGATCCGAATTAGACCCGAATCGGATCCGTATTTTA
>KE504721.1:562097-580428 GCA_000441515.1 Elaeis oleifera
AGTCTAATAGTGTCATGTTAGATGAGTGTCATTATGTTTTTTTTTTTTGATGATTGTCATTTCTGTAAGCCTTTTGGCCAAACTTGATTTAAGTTTTAATAAAAATATTTTTTTTATGATATCATTATGAATGATACTACAATTATGCGTGGATAATTAAAATATAGTATATATATATTATCACAGCCTGTTGGTATAATATACACATCGAACAAATATCTTAAGATAGATAATGTCAGTGATTCTTATCTTTGGCATTGTAGGCTAGGTCATGTGAACAAGAATAGGATAGACAGGTTAATCAAGGAGGGTGTCCTTAAAATTAATGATTGTGAATCATTACCGATCTATGAATCCTGTCTACTTGGTAAGATGATCAAGTCACCTTTTAAGAGAAAAGATGAACGAGCCAGTGATATTTTAGGTCTAATATATAGTGATGTATATGGACCCATAAACATAGCTACCAGAGGAGGATACTATTATTTCGTTACATTTACAGATGACCTATCGAGGTATGGATATGTCTACCTTATGAAATACAAATCTGAATCATTTGAAATGTTCAAACGATTCTGTAGTGAAGTAGAAAAATAGACTAGAAAGAGTATTAAAATTCTTCGATCAGACCAAAGAGGTGAATCTCTTACCAGTGATTTTCTGACATATCTAAAGAAAATAAGATTCTCTCTCAGTGGACCCCTCCTAGAACACCACAATATAATAGGATGTCTGAAAGGAAGAATTGAACCCTGTTAGACATGGTTCGATCTATGATGGGGTTTACAAATCTGTCAATCTCCTTTTTGGGATATGCTCTTGAAGCTGCCTGCTATATTCTGAATAAGATTCTGAGCAAGTCTGTCGATAAAACTTCATATGAGATATAGACAGGGCGTAGGTCGGTACTCTCACATCTTAGAGTTTGGGGTGTTAGCTTATGTCAAGCATTTAAAAATAGATAAGCTTGGGCCAAAATCTGATAAATACTTATTCATAGGGTACCCAAAGAAATTAAAGGATACTACTTCTACCTTGCTGAAGAACAAAAGGTGTTCATCAGCAATAGGGCAGTCTTTTAGAAAAAAATTTCTTAGAGAAGAAACTAATGTCAGTAAAATTGAACTTAGTGAAGTTCATGAGGTAAAAGAATTAACACACATAGAATCAGATTTGATTGAAAATTAAATTCGAAGTCTGTAGAGGTACCATTAAAGAGATCCGATAGAGTACCACATCAACCAGACAGATACTATGATTTTTGATCTGAGATGGTGATCCTATTGAACTAGATGAGAACGATGAGGATTTGATCACCTATATGGAAGCCATCAAAGGTCCGACTCCTAGAAATGGCTTGAGGCCATGAAATCTGAGAGAGAGTCTATGGAGATTAATGGTGTATAGATACTAGTTGATCCACTTGAAGGGATAAATTCGTAGGGTGTAAGTAGATTTTCAAAAAAAGAGAGGAGCAGACGGAAAGGTGGAGACCTATAAAGTTCGTTTGGTTGTCAAGGATTATCATCAGCATTATGGTATTGGCTATGATGAGACGTTCTCACCTGTGGTAATACTCAAGTCCATCCAGATTATGCTTACGATAGCAGCACACTTAGATTATAAGATCTAACAAATGGATATAAAAATCGTCTTCCTAAATGGAGAGCTGGAAGAAGAGGTGTATATGATATAACCTGAAGGGCTCACATCCATAGATGAATCTAAGGTGTGCAAACTAAATAGGTCCATCTATGGACTGAAGTAGTTATCTAAGAGTTAGAATATATATTTTGATAAAATGATCAAAACGTATGACTTCATTATGAATGGAGAAGAGCCTTGCATCTATAAATGGGCTAACGATTCTGTAGTCATCTTTCTTGTACTATATGTAGATGACATACTGTTAATAGAAAATGATATCCCAATTTTACAGAGTGTAAAGCTGTAGCTCTCATCACAGTTCTTCATAAAGAATTTGAGAGAAGCATCCTGCATCCTAAGGATGAAGATCTATAGAGATAGATTTAGAAGGTTGCTTGGATTGTTCTAATCCACGTACATTGATACCATGTTGAAACGATTCAATATGGAGAATTTCAAGAAAGACTATCTTCCGATAGGCCATGGGATTATTTTCTCCAAGAAGGATTATCCGACAATCCCTTAGAAGAGAGAGCGCATGAGTAGGATCCTATATGCTTCAACAGTGGGGTCTGTCACATAACCATGACATGTATGAGATCAGATATGGTCTATTCACTAGAGATAGTGAGTAAATATTAGTCTAATCTGAATGAAAATCATTGGAAGGTTGTGAAGACAATCCTTAAATATTTAAAAAATACTAAGGATTAATAGCTTATCTATGGGGATACTGACTTGAAACTTCTGGGATATACTGATTTCAGTTTTTAGTCAGATCATGATGACAGCAGAAGTATGTCGGGCTACGTATTTATCTTAAATAGAAACATAATTTACTGAAAGAGTTTCAAGCAATGTACTGTGGCTGATTCTATATGTGAAGTAGAATGCATTGCTACATCCGATGCTGCAAAGGAGATAGTGTGGTTGCAGAAGTTCATCACCGAGCTTGGAGTTACACCCTCCATTGATGACCCTATTCTATTGTATTGTGATAGCATTGGAGCCATAGCTTAAGTGAAAGAATAGAAATCACACTAGCATACCAAGCATACTTTGCACCGTTATCATCTTTTACGTGAGATCATGGATCAAGGTGACGTCGAGCTTCAAAAAATCGACAAAAAAGAGAATATAGCTGACCTCTTCACTAAAGCTCTTGAGATCAAAGAATTTGATGATCATAAGTGAAGCATGGATATAAGATACTGTCCCGATTGGCTTTAGTTCCAGTGGGAGTTGTTGAAAAATATATCTTAAAGTCAATCGTTTGGATGATTATGCTCATTTTATAATATGTATAAATTATTAATCAATAATAAAATTATTTTGACATCATTCATCATAAATTATATCTTTCTTGCTGGAACTCTTGTGTTGTGATAAAATCCTTAGAACTATGAAGTAATCGATAAAAAAGATTTATCGTATAGTTCTTAAATATGTTCATGACCAAATGATATGTCATTAAAAGATAATGATGTTTATCGAGTGAAGATCATTGTATGCCAAATGGGTTGGTTGTCCTCTTAATTAAGGAGTGTGGAGACACTGGTATGGCATACAGGTGAGATGTAGGAGTACATCGTCACTGAACAAGTGACTCACCTACTGAGTGCTCTGCAGTCAAGAGCAGCTCTTGAAGTATATGGGCATAAGTGTCCCTCAGACTTGAGATCACCATAGTGACTTGCAAGCAACTCACTATGCTTTGGTGCCGGACTACCTGCATTTCTAATGCAATCACGGAAGGCTACTGAGTACAGTCAAGTACTTGCGAAGTTTGTGTGTGGATCAAGATAAAATTGATCCCTTCGGATTTTAAGAGCTGATGCATCACTGTATTTAATTTAGTAAAATCTTGATCAGGATAATCCATGTGATAGATTTGAAAGTTTGGAATACAATATTGATGATCATTCAGGATTGACAGTTTAACCTTAGACCGTCCTAGAGCATTCAAGGTCAAAAGAATTAATTATGCGGTAACCATATGAATAGATTCTTGAATATTATCTTACGATAATTCGACCTATCTAGACGTCGGAAACTATTGCTAGATGGTAACTTCAATTAGTACAGAAAATAGTTTCTGTGCCACCGACTTAGTATTCGAACCTATAGAGTCATGTACAAAGTCAAGCGATGTAGGAAAGAATTGACCTAGGTCTATATGTTCAATTTGAAAGTACTTGACTTGATTGAATAAATAGATTAACTGGATTGAGAATTAAGTTACGGATCATACGAGATTAAACAATTAACTATGTCTAGCTAGCACTAGACATGTGGTTCAGGTTTAATTTCGGAGATGAATGAGATTTGATTTTAGATCCAAAGAGTCTATGAAACATTGAATTTAAGTACTAATTAATTTCAGATTAGATCTGATTTAATTAGACTTAATTGGATTCATAAATCTAAGTTAGACTTGATCCTAAATCTTAAACATTTTGGAATTGACAGCCTATTTGAAACTAGTTCGAATCATATTCGAATTGGATTTGAATTGATCCATATTTGGATTAGATCCTTAGAGTCCATTTTTACTGAGATTCTCTCTCCTCATGGCTGACCAAAGGATGATGGGGTGCTGGTTGTTGCCACCCACCCTTGGGTGTAGGTGTGGGTGCATGTGGGCGTCTAGTTAGGCGCCAATCCTTTCTCCCTTAGGACTCCTTTGATAAGTTATGAATTAATTCAAAGCCTATTTGAATTAGAAATCCTAGTCTTATGGATCATAAAAAATCATCTATAAATAGAGAGGATCTCTAACTATTATGGCATAACAATTGAATTTTGTGCTAAGATGAGAAAAAAGGAAGAGGCGTGAAGATAGAGTGGGTGTCACCCATCCTTGGCATCTTCCCTTTGGGCATCCCCCTTCTCCAAGGCATGGGGCATCTTGGTTATCCCTTTTGCTAGTGTGAGGCATCGCACCAAAAGCCTCTCTCCCCTCTTTTGGTGCCTTGCGAAGGTGCTTCAATCTGAGGTTTTATCTCGCTTGTCTACGAAGTTTGACGTGCGCAAGAAGTGGAGGGTTTGTGAAGTCAGACCTATGCATGGCTTTGAATTAAGAATCTTTGAGATTTGATTCTTATTCTGCTGCATATCAGGTAAAGATCTAATCTTTATTAAGTTGTTATAAAATTTTTTAGATGCATCCTAGTTATTCACTGTATTTTAATAGAAATAGGCTTTCATTCCCTTCACCTCCGATGCTCGAGTCAGCGAGATAGCTTAAGTGGAAGGAGTGATAGAGCAGTGACAGAGTCTTTCGGTTGCAAATATTGTGCATACCTAGAGTGGTCTCCGCTTATCTCTATTTATAAAGGGAGCAAAATGAATGGTGAGAGGATAGATGATCATGTCGATCATGTCCTATTGTACGGTGCCGCATGGGTATCTTTAAATACTGACAACGGACGTGCCTTCTATTTGGTGTGCTTATAACGACGAACGCTACCAAATGTGGGGTATAATAAATAATCCTGTGGATGCATTTAATGAATTCGTAGTATTCCATCATAGTGCGCAACTAGCCAGCTAGAGTATGGCATCTGAGTAACATGACTTTGATGTGGCTTGCCAGTATGGCACGATGGCCATGTTCGATGCTCAACTAGTTAGCAGAGACCCGTATAGTTGGAGTCGGCAAGATGAGGCCATCGAGGGTGGTACCCCATCATCGATTGATGTAGTCCGCACATCGAATATGAAATCGGTTGCAGGCCGAGCATTGTTCAGCATAATGGGCTATAGGTGGTATGTAAATCCTAGTCAGCTTTGTGCCGACTGTGAGTATGCTGCCCTTAGTCGATCGGATGTCCATGATGGTAGCCGATATCGATCCTGCTGGTTGGAACTCATCAATCCAAGTCAGGTTGAGCGGTAGTAGCTTAGTCGGTGTAGCTCCTCTAGTCAGCTCAGAGACGAGAAGGCTTGGTAGTCGGCTAAGCGATGGGGATCTTCCCAACATCTATCCCCCAACTCCTGAGTCTGATTGCATGGTTAGTCAGACGAAGGGAGTTCGTTTTTGAGCAGATCCAAGTTGCTTTTGTCGGCTGCCACTCTGTTGTCTTATCGCTTCGAGGGATGGACCGTCGCCTTGTCTATTCATAGAACATGCAGTAGCACCATTCCATCACAGATCACACGGCAATAAATGTCGTGGAGCTCGAGATGATCTTCCATATTAATGACAGAAGATCGGCTGATAAGACAAAAATGAGCATGCGTACTCGAGTCATCCGCATGTCAGATGCTCATTAGTTCAGCCCGTGATCACGTGGATTGAGCTGACTCGACGAGATCCAAAGGGTGGTGCGTTGAATCGATGCCGATTTAGTCAGTTGAGATTGCCGCCATGTATCAAGATCTTCGAGTGGGTGTGGTACTCGATGTTGATCCTGACCATCAAAAGAACCTATAAATAGGGATTGATCTCCTCCCATTTTTGGTTTCATTGTTTCTGCTCCACCTCAAGTCTTTCTTGCCCCCTTCTTAGGAGAGGTAGTGCCACCGGCAAGCAATCTCCTCCGACATTGGTCTTCCATCATTGTCATCATCTCCGTTGGTCTTTTTCTCTAGAGGTTCCTTTCTCAATCTCTTCCCTTTTCTTGGATTTCTTCTCTTTCCTTTTCATGGCTTCCACTGGCAGAGAATCTGGAGGTGAGAATCCGATCGGTGATTGAAGTTCTCAGACTCCCCAACCATCCAGAGGGTGATCGAGGAGATTACTCGAGATGAGCCCGATGAGGCATCTTCTTGATGGGATCAGTCGGATTCGAATGAGTCAGATGAACAGTCGACTATCGAGAATCTCTTTGGACCTCTTGTCGAGAGGTCCGAGTTGACAGAGTCAGCCGTTGACCGACTAAGGGGATATTATCATATCCCTAGTCGGTATCGATTGATGGCACCCGACGAAGGAGACCGGATTGTTCGTCCTCCTAATGGCTATATTGCCATCTATAAGGAGTTCCTTCGATCGAGATTCTGATTTCTTCTGCATCTTTTTTTGCCAATATCCTCGACCTGTACGAGGTCATTCCCGCTCAGTCTACTCCTAATTCTATTTGTATCCTTGCTTGTCTTGTCATCTTTTTCCATTTTCTTCGGGTTGAGCCTCGAGTTTCTTTGTTTCGAACCATTTTTATATTGAAGAAACATTCTTGAGAGCAGGGATGGTGGTTCTTTTGTCCTCAATCCCATCAACAATTTTTTAAGAAGCTTCCTTCCTCTATCCACGGGTGGAAAGATAAATTTTTCTACATTACCACTAACCACCCATGGGGCTTTGACTGGCTCTGGACGACTCCCAATCTCTCTTTGAATAAAAATGAAATAGTCCTAGAGAAAGGTCAGGAGACGTACGAGAAGCTGTTTGAAGTTCAGATTTCCATGCATTAGGAGCTGCTCAAGGAGTAGTCCCTTTACGATGTCGGGATAAGCCTGACTAATCATCTCGATAGTCTTCTTTCCTACAGACTTTTTGTAGTTTTTATTTTATTCGTAGACTAACTCTTCTTTGTCATATTCGTACAAGCATGAGGGTTATGGTGGGATCTCTTAAGGAGGTGGTTCGGAAGAAGAAGACCAAGGTGGCATCTGGGCCCAACGGTCCCTCTTGGCCACCGAAGAAATCAAGAGAAGAGTCTCCTTCTCGGATACCTAGGAGTACGTAGCCGCCATTGTCGCCTTGAGAACTGCCATCACCACCCCGAGTACTGTTGGAGCGCTCATCTCTGCCACCGCCACTAAAGTCATCACGATTGCAGCTTCTCCCCAGTCAATGATGATGTGATGGTCATCGAACCACCGACCAGACTGATTGAAGCAGTATAAGCCCTTTTGATCCAAGCCGGGTTTGAAGGAGGTTGGGCAGCTGGTCGGGAAGTTGCTAACAAGGGTGCCAACAAAGGTAAGGCACTGATGCTCTCCAATTTCACTACGGACTACGGTCCAGACTTGCCTTCTGAAGAGCCGACTATTGCGATCGAAATGCATTTCAAAGCCATCGATCAGTCGCTTTAGGACCGTCGACTTACAGGAGAGTTGGCAAGAATGGTGATGCTTCCCACAGACTGAGAAGTCAGGAAGGCATGCCCAATCTTGGAGATTCAGTCGGGCACTTACATGTCGTTGATCGAGGTAAGTGTTCGACCTTTTCTTGTTCGATTTCTTTTCGAATTATTTTGGTCGAGTATATGACTTAGCTATTTTTTTCTATTTTGTAGATGATCCATGATATTACTATTTTATCGAAGGGTTGATCAAATTTGCTCAGATCAACCATGATTTAGGGGATCAGACCCAAATTGCTTGTGCGTGGGTCGAGGTCTTTAACGAAATCCTCCGAGCAACTGAGGAGTGAGAGAAGAAAAGTAGAGAGAAGATAACTCTGTTAAAGGTTGAATTAGCAACTTTGGCAACCCAGCAGAGAAAGAGGAGGAGTTCGAAAAGTTAAAGACCGACTATCAGAAGGAGATGGAGTCGGCTGAGATCGCCCTCATCGAGGAGAAGGAAAGGGTGCTGAAGGTTGAGAAGGCTGTCGAAGAGGTCGAGAATGCTATCAAGGAAATTGAGAAGACCACCACCAAGCTACAAGAAAAATTGACGATGGTAGAAACTTGGGCCTAAGAAGCTGCTTCTCAGGCACTGACTTTGTTTTAAAATTCAAAGAAGTATGAGGATGAGCTCGCTGATGCCGGTGCAAATGTGTACCAGCTTGAATTTGCAAAATGCAAGAAGCAGGTCTGCCATCTCATCCCAAGGTAGACCTAAGCTCCATACAAGCCAATAAGAAATCAAACGAGTTGGGTGATGAGGAACCGAAGGCTGAAGAGGACCATCTCCATCCGACTTCTTAGATTTCTTTGTACTCCTTTTCTTTCAATTTTCTGCCATATATTTTCTTCTTATTTTGTACGAAACTCCTTTGAAATAAAATAAAATTATCTTCTCTTTTAACTTATGAATCGTCTAACTTGATCTTTATGCATGCTTTCCTCCTTTACTAACTTAGCAATCTTTCTATAAAATTGGCTAATTTAATGAAGTCAGTGGTAAAGCAAATTAGTCGGTAGGAAATAGTAAAATCGAGTAGGTCGTAGCCAAATTAATGAAATTAAGAAGATTCTCTAAGTCGTATAGTCAATTTTTGTAGTCGAACTCGGTCAGTTGGAGTGAAGTTATAGTCATAGATCTTTTGCCGTAGATCATTCCACTGAGTAGAAACTTAGAGGAGATTTTATTTAGGATTAGTGGATCCTCTGGTAGTTGGTCTTGAGCTGATTTACCATAATTTATTTTCGTCGGATCGTATGACGAACTGCATCTTACATGCTCACGACCTTTTGAGTGTTGCGAGTATGGTGGTGGTTGTCAGACCATACGGTTCTGATGTTCGATTATTTGTCGAACACTATATTGTCTCATAGAGTGTTATGGCTCCACAACTTACAGATCCTGTCGGGCTCATTGACACTCAGATAGGTACACCGTTGGATGCCAAACCTCACAACTCTGCTAATCGGACTTTAGCGGACTAACGTAATAATTTTGCCTAGGTCTCATGTTCAACCTAGTGTTGCAGCTTTTGGCAAGCACGCTTACGGTTGAGAGACCCATCCACTTTTAGAAATGGGCCCACTCCTAGCTTCGTTAGTTGGGTATGAGCTGACTAACACTTCGTTGGGTACAAGCCGACGAGGGAATGATCGTGTTGTAGATCTCCGAGAACTCGATTTGTAAGGCATAGAATTTGTGGAAAGAAAGATCTTTTCAATGGTGAAGGCATTCTCATTGATAATTCATCCGTAAGTTCTCAACTTTCTAAGTTTGAGGGATCTCGGTGCCATCCAAGTTCTCAATTTTATAGGCACCCAGTTGCAAGACTATCGAGATTCTGTAGGGACGTTCCCAATTAGGAGACAGCTTCACTTACTTGGTGGGCTTGAAGATTTTTGCTCTTCTAAGGACTAAGTCCCATATTCGAAAGATCTTCGGTTTGACTCGGGAGTTGTAATACCGAGCTACCCTTTATTGGTAGGAGGTCATTCTCAGTCAAGCTCATTTTTAAATTTTTCGAGCAAATCCAAGTCTGCTCGTCTCTTGTCCGAATTGGTTGATTCATCGTAGTGTTCCACCCGAGTTGAAGGTAAGCCGATTTCAACTGGAATTATAACTTCAATCCCGAATACCAACTTGAATGGAGTCTCTCCGATCAAAATTCGAGGAGTTGTTCAGTAAGACCATAGGACACTGTGAAGCTCATCGGCCCAGCTATCCTTAACTTGATTGATTCTAGTCTTCAAGCTTTGGAGAATTGTCCTGTTGATCACCTCAGCTTCTTCATTAGATCGAGGATGCCCGATCGAAGTGAGTTTGTGGATGATATGATATCTAGCATAGAACTCTTCAAACTTGACATTGTTGAACTATTGACCGTTGTCGGTGATGATCACTCGGATAGACCAAATCAGCAAATGATGAATTTTATAGAAAACTGATAGTCTTCTACTCCATTATCTATACTAGTGGTTCGACTTCGATCCACTTAGTGAAGTAGTCGATGGCCACAACAAAAAATCTTCTTTGCTCACTAGTAGACGGGAATGGATCGAGTATGTCGACACCCCATTGGTCAAATGATCAGAGTACCGAAATGGTTGTAAGGTGACTGGATGGAAGCCTCTAGATGTTGGTGAACCTTTGACATTGGTCACATTTTTGTATCAAGTCATAGGCATCCTTCTGCATGGTCGGACAGCGACTTGTCCCCCAAATTATTGCCGCAAATGCCTTCATGCACCTTCCGAAGTGTGTAGTCAGCCTCGAAAGGTCAGAAACACTTGAGTAGGGGTAGAAACGCTAACCTTTTGTAAAGTTAATCATCAATGATCACGTATTGAGTTGCCAACCTTTTTAGTCAGCGTGCCTCAACAAGATCAGCAGGCAAGGTTCCGTCCGTCAAGAATTTGATGAACGGATCAATCCAACTTGACTCATGTCTGACTTGGACTTGGTGAACTTCTTCCTCTAAGTCGATGCTCAGGCTCTCGAGATGCTCGATAAAGATTTTCAAGCTTGCTGCAATCGGAGGTAGTGAGATGAGATGGAGAGTCAGCTCGGACATTCTCGAAGCGAGGGATGTGAAAAATTTTGAAATAGTCAAAATGCGGTTGTAGAGACTTGAGCTTTTATAGATACCTGGAGAGAACAGGATCTCAGGCCATATATTCTTCTCAAGACTATCCGACGATGAGTTGTGAGTCGGTGAATATCCGTAGGTGCTTCACACTGAGATTTTTAGCAATCTTCAATCCGGCTATTAAGGCTTCGTACTCCGTTTAGTTGTTTAAAGTCTTAAAATCAAATCGAAGAGCATACTCGGTCACCATCCCATCAATATTAGTCAAAATTAGGCCCGCACCGCACGCTTGAGCATTTGAAACTCAATCCATGTGTAGAATCCACACGAGTTCTTGAGTCTCCTTCGGAGAGTTATCTTCGACTTGGTTGTTGTCGGTTGGAGTACACTCAATGAAATCGATGAGAATTTGGGCCTTGATCGAAGATCTTGAAACAAAAAAAGGACGAACTCGATGAGCTCAACCGTCCACTAGGCCATTCTACCTGGGTGTCTGACTGTTGAAGTAGAGTCCTCAGGAGAAGGTCGGTCAAGACTTTTACTGAATGGGCTTGGAAGTAGGGCATAGTCGATGAATAGTTGTTATGATCCCAAGTACAACCTTTTCAATACGAGAGTATCTTATTTCGATATCGAGCAGCACCCGACTGATGTAGTAAATGGGCCTCTGTGTTTTGCCTTCTTCCCAAACTAACATCGAGCCAACAGCTTCAGAAGTTGTCGTTACGTACATGAGCAATTCATCATCGGTGCTGGGCTTTGTTAGGAATGGAGGAGAGCTAACTAAGGTACTGCTTCAACTCATTGAAAGATTTTTAACATTCCTCCATCTAGGTGAAGTCCTTCATCTACCTGAGGGTCATGAAAAGGAAGGTATCGCTCTGCATACTTGGAGATGAACCAGCTTAAGGATGCGATATGCCCCAACACTCTTCAAATGTCTTTCCGAAAATTTGGAGGCTTCATGTTGAGAACCGCTTTGATCTTCTCAGGGTTGGCCTCAATGCCTCGCTTCGTCACCATAAAGCCAAAAACTTCCCCAAAGTGATGCTGAAGGCGCACTTAATCGGATTTAGTTTCATCTGATGCTTTCTTAAGGTGTCGAAAGCTTCTACCAAATCGTTGATATGGAGGACAGCTTCAGTATTTTTTACGAGTATGTTGGAGATGTAGACCTCCATGTTATGTCCAATTTAGTCTTTAAATATTTTGTTAACCAGCCTCTGATATGTTGCTGCAGTATTTTTAAGGCCAAAAGGCATGACTTTATAATAGTATAGACCCTTGTCGGTGATAAATACCATCTTTTCCTCATCCTCGAGCACCATCAAGATCTAGTTGAAGCCAGAGAAAGCGTCTATGAAGCTGAGTAGCTGATGGCTGGATGTCGTATCAACTAGCTTATCAATTCATGAAAGTGAAAAGCTGTCTTTAGGATAAATTTGTTCGAGTCAGTGTAGTCGATGCTGATCTGTCATTTATCATTTATCTTATTGACTATCACTATATTTGCGAGCCAATCTGGATAGGTCACCTCACAGATGAAGTCGGCTACCAACAGTTTGCCAACCTCTTCATCGATGTTCTTCTATCACCTAGGAGCGAAGCTTCTTTCTTTTATCTCACCAGCTTGTAGTCAGAATCGACATTAAGTCAGTGGATGGTGACTTTTGAGGGGATGCCTAACATGTCGGAAGCAGACCAGGCAAAGACCTCATCATTTCTTCATAAAAAATCCATCAGCTTCTCTCACAGCTCCTCACTCAGTGAAGATCTGATTTGAATGGTTTTAGTTGGATTTTCACCATATAAAGAAACTGAGATGAGCTACTCCACGGGTTCTCTTCGGCTTTCAACTTCTCTCTGATTCAGTCTGTCATCGATGACGAGAGCTTCAGCAAGTCTTTTTCATTGAGAGTGGTTAAGTGGCATTATCGGACCAACTGTTGGTCTACTCGCATTTCGTCAGGTCCATTCTTTGTCAGGAAGCGCACGAGCAAATGGTAAGTTGAGAGGATTGCTCGAAGCACATTCAATCCGAACCGCCCTAAGATGATGTTGTAGGTGAAGGAGACCCAGGCTACTAGAAAGTTGAGGTGAATGATCGACTGTCAAGGTGATTGTCTGACCGTGACGGAGAGTTTGATCTCACCTCCACTTTGACTGAGTCACCTATAAATCTGGTTGAGAAGTTTAACAGAAAGTTATTGCATTCGAAAGAAACAATTATAGAAAATCATGTCCGTAGAACTTCTATTATCAACAAGACATCTTTTTACATCATTGTTGGCAATTGTCATTGATACAACTATAGCATCATTATGGAGAGTCTGGACTCCTCGCAAATCTGCTTCGGTAAACATGATGTCGTTGTTGGTCTGCTGGCGCTTGGAGGTACTTCCACAGTCATTTGCCCTGGAGTCATGGTCCCATCAAGATCATATTGATCACGCCCGCTATCGGTTGGATGTGAGTCTCTTCCTCAGGTTCCAAACGAGGTGGACTAGAAGGTAGCTACATAGGTCACTCCTATGCATACTTTTCGAGATACCCCCTTCTTATCAGATCCTCGATCTCATTCTTCAGCTGGCGGCACTCTTTCGTGTCATGTCCCTGGTCGCGATGGAAGCGGCAGTAGCGCTTTCGATCATGAGATTTCATCTTCATCATTGTGGGTCAGTAAAGAAAGTTCTTCCGCTCTATCTCTATAAGAATCTACGATCAAAAAGTAGTCAGAGGGGTGTAGGAGTCGTACCTGCTCATGAAGTCCTTAGACTTCTGGCTTAATCAGAGAGGTGCAGCCTCCTTTTCGGCATGGATCTGACTAGGCTCGTCGGAGACTCCTCCTTTTCTTACCTTCTTCTTTTGGCTCTTTCCTTTGAACTCACAGCGGTCAGTGGCAGCTTAGTCATCGTGGATGTACTTCTATGTACGCTCGAGGAGTTTGGCGTAGGACCGAGGAAGCATCTTATCCAGAGAATAGGTGAACTTAAAGTTTCGGAGTCTCTACTTCATTACCGCAATGGCCGTCGCCTCACCGAGGTCCTTGACCTCTAGGGTGGCAGTGTTGAAATGTACCACAAACTTTCGTAAAGACTCACTATCCTACTATCGGACAGAGAAGAGGCTGTCAGTGATTCTAGGCACTCTCCGATTTGTGCCGAAGTGTGACACGAACAGTTGCTTGAACTGCTTGAAAAATTGATGCTTCTTAGCTATAACCCCGAGTACCATGCTCGTATGATTTTTCGAAGGGTAACCGAGAAGGCAATACAGAAAAAGGCATCAGATGCCCCTTGCAAAGCATGAGAGCTTTGTAGCTCTCAAAATGATCTAATGGATCAGTGGAGCCATCGTACAGCTCGATTTACGATATTTTGAATCGATTAGAAATCAGTTCATCGAGGATCCATCTTGAGAAAGACAGACTCGTACTGATATCGAATTCGTTGGTCGGTTCTCGATGGTTGGTCTGGAGCTGTTCCAGACGGCGATCTATCTCCTTCAGTTTCTGATCGTACTCATCCAGCCATTGTTGCGACATATTTGGATGCCGCGAGCAGTCTGAAGTAGAACCTTCCCTGGAAGAAGAAGATCTTAACGGAGATCGTGGCCTCTTCCCCTTATGCTGGGTTCATCGAGGGGAATGTGGAGGCCGGTGGTTACTGGAATCAACATGCGAAGCGCGTCGAGATTCAGAATGCAGTGACTGCCAGGTAGGTTGAGAACTCGCTCGACAGAAATGCCATGTATAGTGGCAGGTTGGAGATTGTGGTCGGTGGCTACGTCTGGAAGGCACATCACACGGTACGACCACTTCCTCCTGCTGTTGTTGCTGTTATTGTTGGAGACCTTGGACAGCCTCCATCTAATTTTTTATTGCTACATGAGAGCAGCAAACCTAGGATCTACCATCACTGGCAGTTGTGAAGCACTCGACTCTCCATGGGTTGCCGGAGGTGCATCACGTCGTGACGAGCTTCAAACGAAACCAGCAAAAACATTCTGCATCCTTGTCTTGGCCATGGAGGTTCTTGGAAGAGATGATTTCTCTCTGCTCAATTCTCCCCTTCCTGGTGTGCCAAACTATTGCGGCCTTTCTCTGATGGGTAGTCGATAGTCGGC
Source organism: Elaeis oleifera (assembly GCA_000441515.1). Taxonomy (NCBI): domain Eukaryota; kingdom Viridiplantae; phylum Streptophyta; class Magnoliopsida; order Arecales; family Arecaceae; genus Elaeis; species Elaeis oleifera. Next base: position 577,027 of record KE504721.1, read on the forward strand.
CTGGAGCTGACTAGGAATCGTGCCTATTAGTGGGTGGCTGGAGTGTCAGAAGATGATGTGTTGTCGTCGGAGAAGGTGCACACAGTCAAGACCGAGACTGAGGGCAGTGAGGTTGATCGAAGAAGGGGGTGCTAGGCTTCACTTGACGTCGGAGAAGATGAACCTGCAAAAAAAGTCCCACCGGAGGTGGCTTCGACGAGGATCCTCCGATGCTCAAATCAGCGAGATAGCTCGAGTGGAAGGATCGATAAAGTAGCGACAGAGTTTTTAGGTTGTAAATAGTGTGCATACTTAGAGGGGTCCCGCTTACCTCTATTTATAAAGGGAGCAAAATGAATGATGAGAGGATAGGTGATCATTACGATCATGTCCTATCGTACGGTGCCGTATGGTACTACATGGGCATCTTTAAATGCTGACGACAGGTGTGCCTTGTACTCGACGCGCTAATGACGGCGAAAGCTACCGGGCGTGAGGTATAATAAATGATCCTGTGGGTGCAGTTAATGAATTCATAGTATCTCATCACGATGCATAGCTAGCTAGCCAGAGTATAGCATCTGAGTGATATGACCTTGATGTGGCTTGTCAGGATGGCATGATGGCTAGTTTGGTGCTCAGCTAGTCGGCAGAGGCCCATGTAGTCGGAGTCGATAAGATGAGGTCGTCAAGAGGTAGTACCCCACCATCGACTGATGTAGTCGACCGCACGCTGAATATGAAATCGGTTACAGGCTGAGCATTGTTCGGCATAGTGGGCCGTAGATGGCATGTAAATCCTAGTCAGTTTTGTGCCGACTGGAAGTATGCTGCCCTTAGTCGGTCGGATGTCCATGATGGTGGCCGGCATCGATCCTGCTGGTCGAGACTCGTAAATCCGAGTAGGATTGAGTGGCAGTAGCTTAGTCGGTGTAGTTCTTCTAGTTGGCTCGGAGACAAGAACACTTGATAGCCGGCTAAGTGACGGAGATCTACCAAATAATTATTATTTTAAATATTACTATTTGGACTTTTAAACTGAATGTATTAATGTTTCGTAACATTAAATGGATTTTTAGATAAAGGAACCTACCTGCGTCATGATAATATCATACTTTAAATTATTGAAGATGAAACATGGAGATTTATACAGATAATTTCTAGTTCTATCATGCAAAATTCAATGCGAGAATCTATCATTGCTACGCAAAGTGTTATCAGGCAAGTCTGCTTACCATGGTTATAAAATAACTATTAACGATTACTTACCTCAAGGAGAGTTTCAAATTTTTATTAAAGTAATCACTGTATAATGGTTGCTAGGGTGGTGCTGTATTAGAAAAAATGACAGGTACAAAGAAAAATAATATTTTTTCTACTGTTTATAGAATAAAATATTTTTTGGACTGTATGATAAGATATAAGTAAAAAAGATAGGCCATGTTATAACAATAAATAATATGTTATAATGGCCATTACTTTATTAAATAACAAGCATACAGACCATTCAACGAACAGGATACCTTCTTTATTTTAAAAAAATATCATCTTTGGATATTATTTTTATTAATTACATAATTATTTAGAAAATAGTATATTTTATTAATATATAAAGTATTATTTTATTAATAATATTTTATTGAAGTTTAATGAAAATTATAGATTTATATTTTACTAACAAAAAGGAATGATTAGTATCATTAGACTTGAACAAAAGAATGATTAATAAAAAAATGATTTTAATATTTTAATATTTTACTGTTGTATTGTATCAGCATGGTATCTAGAATATATATTTTAGAGTAAACATAAATATGTAGTTACAACAAAGTTTAAGTAGCTCAATCTATATATATATATTTATTGTGATTTGTGTACGTATTTATTAAAATCTATATGTAAGGTGATTGTCAACCCAATTTTGTCTATCAAAATTAAAAAAAAAAAAATAGATCCAACTAGACAGGATCCAAATTGATTGGATCAAGTTTTGACTAATAGAATTTAACCATTTAAGAGATATTCTTCTTAAGTGAGAGGGCAGTATTATATGATATTATACTATATATTTTATCGTTATTGTTCTAGTTTAAATTATTAATCTAGAGTTATTATACTTTCCTCCGTATTAAGTGCTAGAGTTGTTTTACCAGGAGAGAAAGATTATTTGGTGAGAGATAGAATTAAATTTCTGAATAACTACTTAGCTTGTTAGGCTTTTAAACGATTCATCTGCTTTTTAAGGGAATAATTATCTATACACATTGTGAAAGTATAGTCTGTACATATTATACTATATATATGCTATAATTATTCCATTTTAAATTATTAATCTAGAGATTATTATACTTTCTGTGACATTGTTTTACCTAGAATTAAAGGTTATTTGGTAACATATAGAATTAATTTTTTGAATAATTATTTTTCTTGTTAGGCTTTTAAATAATTCATCTATCTTTTTGGGGAATAATCATCTATATACACGACGGGAGTAGTTTGTACAGATAAAGCCCTATCAATACGAAGCCTCCATTTTAATATATGTATGTTAGATATGCTGAAAATTATTTCATTAAATAATATGCTGAAACTATTATAAATGAATGTCATTATCTAAACATTGATAGATCAAAAAAATCTGGCCTTGGTTCGTTTTGGATATCTATGGTTGTTATCTATCTTCCCTTGACGGTACCGTAATATCCAACCCAAAGCTAGCCCACAATTGGAAAAAATAATAATAATAATCTTGCATGTGCTGGAGACCCTATTCTTTCTGTCTTCGATGTCACGTGGGAGTCCGAGTTTCTTTCAAATCTAAACATCGAATGTCCCTCAAAATCTCCGATTTTCGCTGGTATTTAAATCAACTCAGAGTTCCTCTAATCACCGCCACTGATTTTTGGTCCTTAGAGCTGATCGTTCCAGCATTTTTCCTCTCAAACACTATCTTCATCCTTTGTTCACCGGAAAAAGCCATTGAGCCGCTATCGGAATGAAGGTAAAAGCCTCCAAACTTATACTCAACCCTTCTTCCCATCTTTTTGACTCTTGGAATCATGACTTTCGATGGGATAATCGCTAGATTTCTTCTCAAAAAGATGAGCCACCAATTTTCTCTATTTTTTTATATTTTTCTTTGATTTTTTTTATCGTTCACCATCATCGCCGGTCATCGGACCAAGGTCCTTGGGTCTCACCACCGTAGTTTAACTTCCAACTATGGGCAGCACTAGCTATGGGACTCCTTCATAATGGGAACTAAGGGGATTAAAGGATCTCCTATTTCATGAAAGAACAAGGAAGAAGAACATGGGAAGAAAAGAAGAAAGAAGAAAAGAGAAATAGAAAGAAAAGAAACTAAGAAAGAAAAAAAGAAAAAGAAGAGAGTTTGTCTCTCCTCTTTGAACTTACATCCCACTA